>JASVEL010010663.1:0-100642 GCA_032618575.1 Nicotiana noctiflora | reverse complement strand
CGCAAATTATTCAAAATGACTCAAAATGGCTATTGTTGCAAAAACAGCCTTTCGACGTCCTTTTATGGGACATTCAGCTTGTTTTAAACAAAATAACATCACCCGACTTAGTTATAACAAAATCAAAATTTTGACATTTTTTGGTTATTTTTTGCAACAGGGGTGGTAACTCAAACTCGATTTTGCATCTACGTCCTTTCAACATTTCCACAAGGAATATTTCAAGGCTATTATTCAAAAAGAAAAAGAAAAGATTTCAAAGTCGCCATTTTTGCACAAACAGCCTTCCCGCGTTCTTTCGGAACATTCCGCTATTTTCAAAAATGGCACCACTTTGATTTTATAGACAAAACTAAACACACATTTTTTTTTGATTTTTTGAAAAGGGTGGTGGAACCGATGAGGGTTGCCTACGTATCTCACATCCGGTGAGAATCAAACCTGCGTAGTTCGGTTAGATTGTTATGTGACCAATTATTTCGACGAAATTGTTCCACCTATTTTTCATAACTTTCTTTTCGATTTTTTTGACAGCATTTCATCAATATTTTGATGCTTTTCTATCCTAAGATTCTCTTTCTTTTTGTTTTCAGGAATTTAGCCGGTCCGCATAATAGTCCAGGATAAATAAATGCAATATATAATATGCTCGGTCTTTGATATTCTAGGTCACCTATCCTAGACGGACCCAACCCTTGTGTTGAGTCCCCTAAGTCAGATATGATGCAAATAATCGTCCTAATTCTAGGCTCAATATTCTGGTTTTTATTGGTTCTAGAGTGTGCACCCGAGCAGACAACTCGAGTCGAGGAGGGGGCTACGTACCGGGGACCCGCGGGATCGTTCGACTTTGTAACTTTTCCGGCCTCTGTTTCTTATTTGGGTATTGACACTAACAGAAAGGGGAGTCTCAACTAGTAAGCACATCCCCGGAGGTAAAAAGAGAAAGGTTTTCGACATAATTTTTATATATACAGTTTACGTAGTATCATATAACACATTGATCAAAACATATAGGGAAATCAGATATACAAATACAAAAAGTTAAGTGAGCTCGAATTCTTAAACCCTAAACCGAAGTTCTGGGTATCTTATCCCCAGCAGAGTCGCCACAGCTGTCACACTTCCTTTTTTTTTTACTATACCGCTTATTACTACTACACCCCCGGAAGGGATATAATAAAAGAGGGAGGAGTTTTTCCACTTAAAGGACAGCCGGAACATGATCAATTTATTTAATTTTCAGAGTTGCCACTTGGAAAAATAATGGTGTCCCAAGTCACCGGTTTAATCCCTAACCGAGGAAATTTATGACTCTGTATTACAGTCTGCGAAACTAGAAATCCGGATAAGGAATTTTATTAACCGAGGAGAAGGTGTTAGGTATTCCCGGGTTCCGTGGTTCTAGCACGGTCGCTCAACTGTCGAATTTGGTTTTATCTGATTTCTTTATATATTTTAATTATGTGCTTTTAATATTTCGCTTCTCAATTTTAAAAGAATTGCAACGTCGTGAAAATGTGTTTCCGGCCACACCGTACCAGTACGCCTATGGCCTTTAACACATTCCAACTTCGTTAAGAGTAGGATTTGGGTCACATAAATGCGCACCCGTATTTAAGAAAATAATTTTATTAAAAGTCGCGCCTAAAGTTTCTACGTCTTAATTAACTTTTGGAAAGACCGTGAAATTCACTAAACGGTCCTACCGAGGTCTAAAATATTTTTATGTAATTATTAAAAGAGGGCCACACAATCCGTGTATTTTATTTGGCGCGGCATACCTCATTTTTAATTTAAGGCCAACCTAAAGGACTATGATTTTCTATCAAGGTTCATCCTAATTTAATTTATTTTAAAGGCAGTTTCAGTTGTATTTAAATGAGCGTTCGGAGATTTGGGCCTCACTGCTTTCGTCACAGCGTAGGGAACATTAAAAAGAAGGAGATGGTATGAGTTTTTGAGGGTTTTAGATGGTGGCGCCGCCGTGGGTGGTGGGGGCGACACATAGGATTTTTGCTATTTGAGGGGTTGCGGTGGGTTTTGAAGGATAATAGTGGTGGGACTGTGATGAGGAGATAAATGAGAGTCTTTGGTGTTAGTTTGGCCGGAGAAGACGACCTGCCGCCGCCATAGGCGGCGGAACCCTAGCGGCGACAGGAAGGTTACAGTGTTGAAGAAGGAGATGGGTGAAACGGCAAGGGTGAATGAAGAGATGAAGGGGAGTCTGTATAATTCAGGAATATTTTTGTATTATATCAAAATTATTTTTAGCCGTTTTCAACCGTTGGATTAAATATGAATCAAGGGCTCAGATTTTGGCGCCTCAAAACGGCGTCGTTTTGCTGTTTGCTGGACCAGATTGGGTCTTATTCTTTTCGGCCTGGACGAAAGGAGATGGTGTTATTTGATTCTGGGCTATGTATTTTCAGCCCAATTCGTTCCCTTTATTATCATAAGTAGTGTATTGTATTTTTTTTTGTATTTTATTTCCTTTCTTTTTTGTTCATTTTATTTTATATTTTGTATTTTATATTTTATTTTCTTTGTATTTTAGTATTTTGTTGTATTTCAATTTTTTTTTGTATTTTTTCTGTATTTTTCCCTATTTTGTATTTAACTTGGAACTTATTAAAAAATGTTAAACTAATTACCCTCTTTTTGGCAATTTTCAATTTAAAGCAAACAAAATGTTATTCTTTTGATTTTTCTTTAATTTGTTAAAAATGAATTAATTTCCTAAATGCATTTTTTGTATTTCTATTTATCACATGCAAATAACATGCAAAATTTACAAGATTCACCAAAATTATAAAAACAAAGAAAAAATTATTTTATTTTGAATTTTATGGGAATGACTCATGTGTAGGGTAAAAATCACGTGCTCACAGCGTCGTCTGGTTGGGGCATAGGCACTTAGCCAGGGGTCCTCCAAAGGTCCTTTTGTAGAGGTCGTTATTTACCAAACAGTACCTCGCTGCCCGTGTGCGAAGCTTTCTCGCTTCTTTTTTATCGTGTGGTAGGTTTTCATACTGCAAATATGATACAAATTGATTGCGCCAGTCCTAAGTCAGATGCAGGGAGAGTACTTCGGTGTGGTCGATCGCTGAGTGAAGGAGGGTGACTGTGCTTTCTTTATTCAGGTTGGTGGCGGCGGCAGCCAGTTTAGCCAGTCCGTCTGCTTCGGCGCTGTGCTCCCTACGAACTTGTTCGAAGCGGCATTCGTCGAGCTGGGCCATTAGTTTACAGATCTCTGTTCTGTATTTCTGCAGCCTCTGTTCCTTGACATGATAAGTCCCAGTGACTTGATTTACCACAAGTTATGAGTCGCAATGTAGGACCAGTCGGCAAGCTTCGTACCTGGCGGCTAATTTTATACCTACAATAACAGCTTCATATTTTGCCTCGTTGTTAGTCATCTCGGGACATCGTATGGACTGGCGAATGACTTCGCTCGTAGGAACTTCGAGAACGAGTTCCAGTCTCGATCTTGAGGCGTTTGCAGCCCCATCGGTGTGGAGAATCCAGGGGTCGGTGTTTGAAACGGCTTGCAGGGCTTCCTTCTCCGCCTTTAGTGAGATTTTGACACTGAAGTCGGCCACGAAGTCGGCGAGGACTTGCGACTTGATGGCGGTTCTGGGGATATAAGTGATGCCGTGCTCGCTGAGCTCTATGGCCCATCTAGCGAGAGAGACTGATAGTTCGGGATTGTGCAGGATGCTCCTCAGAGGGAAAGTGGTTACTACTCTGATGGGATGACACTGGAAGAAGGGTCTCAGCTTCCTGGAAGCCGTGACCAGTGCCGAAGCCAATTTCTCGAGGTGCGGCTATCGAGTTTCGGCATCCACTAGGGTTTTGCTAATGTAATAGATAGGCGATTGTGTACCTTTTTCTTCACGAACCAGTACCGCACTGACCACAACTTCGGATACGGCTAGATATGTCAGTAGGGCCTCACCTGGCTTTGCTTTTGACAATAATGGCGGCGAAGATAGATATGCCTTTAGTTCTTGCAGGGCTTTGATGCACTCGTAATTCCAGTGGAACCCATTGTTTTTTTTAATACACTAAAGAATTTGTGGCACCTATCTGACGATCAGGAGATGAAGCGGGAGAGGGCGGCTATTTGGCCTGTCAGCTTCTGAACATGTTTCTTGTTGCTGATTGTTTCACGTATTAAGGCGATTGCTTTGATCTGATCGGGGTTGACCTTGATCCCTCTTTGGGATATGAGAAAGCCTAGGAATTTTCCTGACGCTACGCCGAAGGCGTATTTCTCGGGATTCAGCTTCACCCCGTATTTGTTCAATATCTCGAAGGCCTCTCACAAATGGTCAATGTGATCCTCCTTCCTTGCCGATTTCACTAGCATGTCGTCGATGTAAACCTCTATGGTTTTCCCAAGTTGCTCCTTGAACATCTTAGTGACTAGCCTTTGGTAAGTAGCCCCTGCGTTCTTGAGATCGAAGGGCATCACTCTGTAACAGTATGTACCCTGGTGTGTAATGAAGGTAGTTTTCTCCTGATCTTCGTCGGCCATAAGGATTTGGTTATAGCCGGAGTATGCATCCAAGAAACTTAGTAATTCATGTTCGGCGGTGGCGTCGATCAGTTGATCAATGTGAGGGATGGGGAAGGAATCCTTAGGACATGCCTTGTTCAGGTCGGTGAAGTCCACGCACATCCTCTATTTCCCGATCTTCTTTTTGACCATTACTACGTTGGCGACCCATTGTCGGTATTTCGACTCCCCGACGGAGCTGTTAGCTAGCATCTTGTCTACTTCTTCGCGGACTGCCTCATTGATTGCGATGTTGAACTTTCTCCTGATTTGCCTTACTGGCGGATGTAGTGGGTCCACGTTGAGCCTGTGGGTGGCGAGATCCCTGGCATATCTGCATGGGAAAAAACAAACGTGAAAAAGCAAACGTGTCTACATGGTTAGTAAAAAATTCATGATACTTACCCAGGTTGGTAAGCCCATGATCGATGTACGCCTTCCTTTCGGGGTTTTCAAGATCCAGATGGACCGGATCAAGATCCTCGATCGTAGCTTTACAAGCCTCCACAACGTCTGGGTCTCTGATGGCTTCGACCGTCGAGTCCGCTGTGGTCCCCGACATGGCTGATTGCTATGCTTCTACGCTTGCCCCGCTCAATTGTTAGTGTGGGCGCAGTCTTGCGTTATTTTATAGCACTCTTGCACTCTGCGTGGTTCTCCCTTGTTGCTGAATATTCCTCATGGGGTAGGGAACTTGACCACTTGATATAAGCTCGAGGGGATCGCTCGCATGGCATGTATCCATGGGCGCTCGATGATGACGTTGTAGGCTGTCTCCTGGTTCATCACATGGAAGGTGGTTTCTAGGGTGACTCCCCCCCCCCGAGGACGGGTAGGGCCACTTCTCCCGATGTGCGCTCCACTACATTGTTAAAACCAGTTTAGAGTTATGCAACCAGAGGTTATCCTGTCTTTGAGTCCCATCTGTGAGAGAACTCTCGGATGGATGATGCAGGCGCCACTTCCGTCATCGATCATGACTCTCCTCACATCCGTATTGACGATGCGTAAAGTAATAAATAAAGTATCATAATAAGGTAAACACAAACCGTCGGTGTCAGACTTATCGAATGTGATACTACATTCGAGGTCGTCATACCGTTCGTGGGAAATGGTCCTCTTTAGTCTGTGCGTGTTGGTAAATTTGACATGGTTGATGGCGACGTCACTCCTTTCTCCAACGATCAAATTCACCGTGCTCGTCGGAGAGGGTGGTTTCGGAGGCCCACGGGAATGTGCTCGTCCGCGTGCAAAATTAGCTTTCCCTTTGTCACAGAGCAGCTCATTCAGGTACCTTTTGTTTAGCATCCTGACGACTTCTTATCGTAGGCTAATGCAGTCTTTGGTCCTGTGCCCTCGTTCTTGGTGAAATTCATACAGGACGTTTGACTTTCTTGTGGCAGGGTCCAATTTCATTTTCTGAGGCCATTGCACCTTGGTGCCGAGCTTCTCTATTGCGTACACGATTTATGAAGGAAAAACACAAAAGTTTTATGAAGAAAGTAAACGGGGCGTACCTCGTTCATTTTTGAGTGGGGCGAGATGACGTTGCAGTGCATCCGCATGGAGAGGGGGTGGAAGGGGAGACCGCATGTAAGGCTGGTGTTGCTCTTTACTGGGGCGATGGGGGAGTTCTCGGTGTCCCTCGTGATCGGTCTCTCCTCGTGTCCGGATTTATGGCTGTCAGCCATCGGGTCGGTCCGTTGAGATCCTCCTCGTCTGCCCGTACCTCGGCGTAGTAGGCATTATGGATCTCGTCACAGGTTGTAAGGGGATACTTCATGAGCCGGCTTAGTAGTTTTTGGGTGCTCTGAAGCCATCCCTGCTGAGTCCGTTCTTGAAATATGCTACCTCCATGCCCTCTGACACGTTCGGTAGGCTCATTCTTACCATGTTGAACCTGGTGAGGAAGTCCCTGAGGCCTTCTCCCGTGGTTTGTCTGATGACGAAGATATTGTTTACCCTTGCTTCTGCCTTTTTCACGCCGGCATGTGCTGTGAAGAACTTATCCGCCATCTCCTTGAAGGTAGATATTGCTTTGGCAGGTAGTTGGTAATACCAGGTCAAGGCTCCCCCGGTCAATGTCTCACCGAACTTCTTCAGCAGCACTGATGGTACCTATTCTTTTGACAAGTCATTACCTTTCACAGCGGTGACATAATGGATGAGATGATCCTCGGGATCGGTGGTTCCGCCGTACACCCTCAGGTAGGGGGGCATCTTGAAGGTCTTCGGGATGGTGGAGGGTGCGGCTTCTTCAGAGTAGGGTTGCTCTACAAACTTTCCTACGTCCCATTTGGGTAGTAGTTTAGGTGCTTCGAGGATCTTGTCAACTCTATCTTGGTGTTCCTTCATTTGGTCACGGAGGGCCTGGTTTTCGCTTTCCATCTCTTTCATATTTCTTAGAATAGAGGACAACGTGTCTTCGTGTGTTTGTGTTTCGACGAGTTGGCTGTTGGTTCGTGTTCCTTCCTGGTCATCTACCGCGATGGTGTTGCTTGTTGTTGGTGCTGCATTTTCATAACCCCGCGGTGGCTTTTCCACTAAGCCGCTCAGGGTGCTGGTTAGCCATTCCTCCAGTTGTTTCCTGACCGCTGGGGGTGCTTCTGTTGAAGTGGATGTGTATTTTTCCTGCAGGGTTGCAAGATTCCCGAAGGAGGAAGGTGAGACTTCCGCCTCGGGTGTGATATCAGGGGTGGCGTTGATGGCAGTGCTACCACCGGCCTCGTTCATGGAATTCAAGAGGTTGGTAGTAACTTCTATCACATCTTTGGATCAGGTGTTGTTTTCGGCCATTTCTGGGTTCTTTCTGATGATCGGATCTTGTGGATGTATACTACGAGTTTGATTCTCAAAATCCCCAGAGATGGCGCCAAATTGTTTGACTCAAAAGATATCGGTTACTTTTTGAGCTAAAAACAATCAAAAAACATATGAGAGGGTAAATCAGAATCAATGGTAATATATCCAAAGATAGATCTTTATATTCTTATATAGGTTGTTCTTATAAAATTGTAAGGGATCTTAATGAAGTGTTAAAGCTAGTTAGTAACAAAGAGATGAAACAAAAAGAGAATGATAGATAGAGAGTGAGTTGTATTATTATTGAATAATAACGCTTGCCTTACAAATGTGGGAGACCCTTCCTTATATAAAAGGAAGGTCCCCTCGCCAACACATTACATCATTTCAGAGCTACTACTATTATTATAACGGCATTGGGAAAGGAAACGTGGGGCGTCTGTACGGACGAGTCTGCCGATACGCTTCTACGGCCGGAGGCGTACCCCTTTCGTCGTATGAACATGAGAGAGAATATCATTTGACGTCTACGGCCGTATAAGGATACGTGCTCGACCCGCATTACATCCGATTCGACCCCATACAATCATAATATAAATAAATGCTTTTTGGGAAAAATGCATAAGTACCCCTGACCTATACCCGAATTTTTAACTACACACTTTTTCTTTGCGGGGATCCTATTAACCCCTAAACTTTTTTTAAATAAAATTATTTGCACTCATAACACGTGATAGAGTGTGTGTATTTTACTCTCCTTAGTGAGAAGTAATAAAAATGATTTTTCAGATTATTTTTTACCCTTTTTACTATTTTCTTACCTTTTTACCCTTTTTCTTTTCCTTTTTCTTTCTTTTCGTTTCTTCTCTAATTCCGACGGATATTCATTCACCGGCGGCTTTGTCTAACCGTTTTTCTTCTATTTATTTTTTCACACACAAATTAAAAAGATCTATTCATAAGAAAAATAAATACACTCAAATTTGAGGTGGGGGTGGGGGTGGGGGTGGGGGAGGGTTCAGCATCAAAAAACCTTCCCATGCCGTAAAAAAAAATAATGTATCGAAATATTAATTGGAAAAGTCTTCTGAGCTTATATTTATTTTTATTGCTCTTCCTCCCATACATAAATTACACACACACACACACACACACACACACATATATATATATATATATATATATATATATATATATATATATATATATATATATATATATATATATATAAAGGGAACACTCTTAGATCGGGATAGAAATTTATCGCAAAAAAAAATGATGTTCATGAAATTTCGACAACCACCATTTTATACTGCCGGTGACCAAAATAAAAAGAAAGAGAATTAAATAACCAAAAAAAAATACTAGAATAATAAGAAAAAAGAAAAAAAAGGATAAGTAAAAGAAGAAAGAATAAAAAAAATACTAAAAATACATGTGTGGGTGCGTGTAGTTCACCACTTGCCAAAAGTTTAGTTGTTAGCGTTAAAGGGTGAAAGTATACTTTCATTTGAAAAAATTTAATGGGGTAATAGGATTCCCGCAAAGAAAAAGTGTGTACTTGGGAATTTGGGTATAGGTGAGGGGTACTTATGTTTTTTTCCTTTTTTTTAAGCATCAATCAAGATCTTTATAATTTTATAATAGAATTATATTTAAGAAATAAGAAAAAGGGATAAGCAAAAGAAGAAAGAATAAAAAATGTACTAAAAATACATGTGGGGACGCGTGTAGTTCACCACTTGCCAATAGTTTGGTTGTCAGCGTTAAATGTACAAATAATTTTATTTAAAAAATATTTAGGGGTAATAAGATTCCCGCAAAAAAAATATGTACTTGATAATACGGGTATAGGTCAAGGAATACTTATGTATATTTACTTTTTTTTTTCTTAAGCATCAATCAAGAACTTAATACTTTTATAATAGAATTATGTTTGATAGTGAAACCACCCAACATCTAATAGAATAGCAACATATATGCACACTCAGATGACAATTTGAACTAGAATATTAAATAGTTAAATTTATTTTTGAACTATGCGAATGATCTATAATTGCTCTTTATCTAGTGTGTTGAGCTCATAAGGGCAAATCAAGAAACTGTAAGGGTATGAACGAGACTTTTTTTTTTAGCAATGACAAAATAATTCCATTCACATCATTTAAGAATATTTTTGGCCCTTTGCGGAATTAAAAAAATAAAATTATTATGGAAAAAACAATATTTATTCATTTATAAATAAAAGAATTTTTCGCTTTTTGATTAATAAAACATTTTACCAAAAAATGACTATATAGTATTAAACTCCATTTGATAAGTGTTAGGGATTGGTGCATACTAGTGTAACTCAAACCGAGTCATATTCGGAGAAAGTTCTTGGTATCTTCTGATCTTCAACGGCTTCACCTATCATTACTACATTATTCAATTCATTGCCATTGACTTTGCTTTCAATATAGACATCAAGCAGCACAGCAATTCAGCCAATTTAGAGACAATACAAAAATGGAGGACAACACCAGTGACTCTCCTCCTGTAAAAGGTGTAGTAATAATCACACTACCACCCCCTGATAATCCTTCTTTAGGCAAAACCATAACTGCATTTACACTCTCTGATTCACCACCCCAACAACAACAACAACCACCACAACAAAGCCAATCTTCAGTTCCACAACAAGATTCAAACACTGGCTTTTTTCATGTTTCTTTACAAAGATCGTTCCTTTTTCGCCCAAGAATCGTTCTTGGAATTCTGGGTATTTCTATAATTGCTTTATCATTCTGGTCTTCACTTTCACGAGAGACCCTTTTTGAATTAAGAGATGTGGACCGTGATGATCAAAATAGTTCCAATAGTTCTTTTATTCTTCCTTTGTATCCTAAGCGTGGTAGTATTTGGAATTCAAGGACAGATGTTGAGTTTAAACTTGGGAGGTTTGTGGATTTTAAACCTGATATTGTTATGGAGCTGGTCAATGATCAAGAAAAGATGGCTAAGTCTGTGTCTGCTGCCACTAAATTAGACTCTTCTGCTAATTTTCCTGTCAAGGGTAATATTCATTCGGATGGGTACGTACGTCTGATTGAAGTGTATTTGATTCTGCTTTTAACTGGTTCCCATATTTTATTTCATGATAATTTCTGAAAATTATTATCTATTCCTTAATCTCAAACTAATCGGGGGTGTGTTTTGTGAAGTTTCTATATCCATTCCATTCTATTCAGGTCCTTTACTTATTTTGAGGAATATCACACAATTTGACTATATTTAGCTTGTTGTCGATTTTTTGGTAATATGTGAGCAAGGCAAAGAGTTAAAATGCCCTTTACTGGCAGAATTATATCCGAGGGAATTGCATAAAAGGGAGAACTGTTGTCTAGTCACCTCGTATCATGGCCTATGTACAATGACTAAGTCAAATTATTGTAGTCGACAAGGACTTGTAGAACGTGATGATAGGAATCTCAATAGGTGACAATATGATCATATAAGCTGCTGTTGTTCTTTCCACTTCATAGTTAGAGGTTCTCACTTTTTCCTAATAATCCTATGTTTGCATTTTGTTCTAGGGAAAAGTTGGCTGCAACCAATAATGAATACTAGCTTTAAGACTTTATGATTCCATGTAGAGAATTATCAGACATTTGAAAAAGCAACTGCTGATTATTCACATGTATCTTCATTTCACCTGATAGAACAGCAACCCTTTATCTATAAAGGATCCAAATATTGTGAATCTCCAATAAAGAAATGGACTGCATAGCAGCCAAAGAACTAATTAATTGTTATTGTTACTATCTAAAGACTATTCTGTCCATTGTTACATGAAAGCTCACCTTTTCTGATGCTTATTTATCGTAACTGCAAAATACCAGTGGTTCTGCACTCAGTTAGTCATTCCAGCTCTGCAGTAACTAGAGTAGATAAGCACCTTAGTTTGAAATTAAACAAACTGTGCAGATTATTCCATGAAGGTCAGCTTTATATTGATATGACACTTCACAGTCTAAAGGCTAAACCTTTTTTAACTTGCTCCAACTGTTGCATGCCAAGGAGAACAAGATTTATAATTTGACTCCGCAAAATTGCCTACAAAATTTTCATTTTAAAATTTAAACTCTGGATGTTGGGTCACTCTAAAAAAAATACCAAGTTTTGATTAGTAGTTTTCCATACTTTTCCTCTTTGAAATGTCTAGTGGACTCTAAGTGATATATTTGTTTCTATAAACCGTAAATCATGACTAGTTCAACTGGAATAGAATGTTGATTTTAGTCATTTCCTATATAGGTTGTACTACACATATATGCTTGTCGGGAATCCTCCTAAGCCTTATTTTCTTGATATCGATACGGGAAGTGACTTGATGTGGATCCAGTGTGATGCTCCATGCACTAGCTGTGCCAAGGTGATGCCTAGACCTTGCCAATGTTGTTACTAGCTGCTTCTTCTAGTTCCAACTATCACGCATAACATGAACATGCTTGCTATGAACACTACTTGGTAGAGAGAGATGGAGAAAAAATTGTTAAAGATGCTTTTATTTAATAATGACATGTAGTTCCTTATACTATCAAATTAGTTATGCACCCCTTCTTTTTTCCCAAGTAACCAGATGAATTTTGGTTTAAATTTTAAAATATTCAAATTCAGAAAAAGGTCTAAAGCTTTTGTAATTTATATTCCGTTTGATGTCATTATTATCAGTTCAAAAAGGAAGCTCATCGTAAAAGATTATGATATGATAAAATGCATTTGAGTACGTTGTTCTGTTTTTGGTATTGAACTTTGAGTCCTTAATGTATGCTTCCCCCTTCCTTTTCTGGGGGTCTAGTCCTTCCATTCCGTTGATGTTCTCCTTTTCGGAAATCATTTGTCTATGTCTTGCTTGCGGGTCCTTTGAAATAGGTCGATGAATGTGGCATCCTTATTGTGGTAGGTGAGGTGTTGGGCCTCTTCAATCACACTTTCTCCACCACTTGAGTTGCCAAAGCAAAGTTAGAAAGTCTGCTCTTTATTTTCAAGCTTGTCATCCTATGCTAGTTTCTAACATAAGAAGCTTTTCCAGGGAGCCCACCCGTTGTACAAGCCCAGAAACGTCAATATGATACCTCCAAAAAACCCCTATTGTGTTGAGGTTCAAGAGAATCTCAGGTCCAAGTATTGTGATAACTGCCATCAATGTGATTATGAGATAGAATACGCCGACCACAGTTCTTCTGTTGGGGTTCTTGCAAAGGATACACTTCAATTGGTGCTTGCAAATGGGACAGGAACCAAGTCGGATGTTATTTTCGGGTAAAGTTAATCCTTTACCCTTTACTTTGTGGCCTTACTACTTTTTTTATAAGGTTGTAAGTTTTGGCTTGTCATTTGTCAGCTGTGCATATGATCAGCAAGGCACACTTCTCAACACGCTAGCAAACACCGATGGGATCCTTGGACTTAGCAGAGCTCCAATCAGTTTACCTTCTCAGCTAGCAAGCCATGGGTTCATCAACAATGTTATTGGACATTGTCTTGCCGCTGATACAAATGGGGGCTACTTGTTCTTAGGCAATGATTTTGTCCCACATTGGCGGATGTCATGGGTCCCTATGCTGAATGCCCCTTTTCCGTGAGTATAGCATTTTGGGGTTGCCCTATTTTTTTTCTATATTATATTTAATCCTCCTTTGGCTTTGCTTATAGTCATGGCCCTGTTTGTTTTTTTGGTATTTGAGTTGCCTTATCTGTTCCATTTCTTGCTTTAAGAAAGCCATTTTATATGGCTGGTTCTTTCTTGTATAAGCTTTAAAAGATGTGAACTGCTCTCTCTGTATATTCTTGCGTCATACTCTTGTGCGCTTACTCTTGTGCTTTAAGAAGATATGCTTACCAAGTAACAGAATTATTTACATATCAACTTCTATTTCTTTATTGCCTCTCCATTTTCCTCATTGATTTCTTCAGTTTCCATAGGTTCTGATAGTTTTTACCCCTGTATGCGTCCTGAGTAATGGTGTATTGTCAGGTCCTTATTGCGCCTCATCCTTTCATGTTCAGAAATCTTTATCAAGCAGGATTGATGAAAATGAACTATGGAAGCAAAGAACTCCAATTAGGCAGCACGAGAGATGAAAAAGGAACTGTAGTGTTTGACAGTGGCAGCACTTACACATATTTCACAAATCAAGCATATATAGCTTTAAATTCCATGGTAAGTCAGAGCGATTAGTCCATTTCTTTAGAAGATCGTGAATTTCTTTGATGATTACTCACCAACTATTTGCTCCTTTTTCACGATGATTGCAGCTTGAAGAGATTTCTAGCGAAGATCTTATCAAAGATGCATCAGACACGACATTACCCATTTGCTGGCGAGCTAAATTACCAGTAAGGTATAACAATGCAAGATATATATATATATATATATATATATATATATATATATATATATATGCCATTGACTGCAGGAGTTGACAATTAAACTTTGAAGTTGTAGTTTCTGACAACGCTTTGCGCTGGTGTGTATCTGTGCTAGCTGTTACTGCTCTCAAGAAATTTGATTTCAAGTGATTGCATAGTGATACAGGAAATAATATCAATCTAGAGATCCTCAAATCAGCATGAAACTTATTCTTCACTTTATGGCGTATGCCACATAGTTTTCTGACATGGGTTCTAAGTGAAAATCATTTTTGCCTGAAGCCAGAGTTACATTTACTAGCCAGCCTCAATCTGCCTACTCTGCTTTGTTCTCGGGAATTTTGATCGAATCCCCTTTTTTCACCATTCCTGTTTCTATTTTCTGACGACTCCTTGCTAATATAATTATTCTTTTCATACTATGTTTGCAGGTCTATTACAGAGGTAAGGCAATTCTTCAAACCACTAAACCTTCAATTTGGAAGCAAGTGGCGTATAGCGTCCACAAAGCTCTCGATTCCTGCAGAGGGGTATTTGACTATAAGTGTGAGTAATCTCTTGCTTTTCTTGGTCAATGGTGTTTTTTCGTCCCCTCCCCCACCCCTTCCTCTTTTGCTTTTTCTCTCAACCAACAATGTTGAATTATTCTGCTGCAGGAAAAGGGTAATGTGTGTTTAGGTATACTTGACGGAAGCAACATTCATGATGGTTCTGCTATAATACTTGGAGGTACAGTCCTAAAATGCCAGAATATGACAATATAATTTATTTAAACCGAATAGAGGTGTTCAGAAGTAACTTGTTGTTCAGCTGGGCCGTTCTTTATTTGAGCCATTTAAGTGTTCTGATGGAGACTGTTTTCACTTCACTTGTCAGTTTTGTAGCACAAATAATGAATCAGATCACAAAAGTCCGTAAGCTCTGAACATAGGAAATTTGTGTTCTGGTTCGAGTTCAACTATAGTCATTATTTGATTCTTGTATAGTAAACAATTCTGTTACTTGTGTCTTCCCTTGCAGATATTTCACTACGTGGTCAATTGTTCGTATATGACAATGTTAACGAGAAGATTGGATGGATAAGATCAAATTGTGAACGGCCACAGAAACTTTTGAGTCTTCCATTCTTTTGACAGAGGACTCCATTTCCACAGTGATCACAAACTGTTATTCTTCCTGTTAGTAGATATGTTTGGCGAATGGAAGTTATAATAACCTTTTAGCCAGGGGAAGAGCATGTATATGCTTTCTGATGTAGCTATGGTCCTAATGTAGTATCTAATTTTTTGTACCACATCTTGAAGCTTTACTTTTCTCTTTTTGATGCAATGGTAATCAAAATTAATTAATTATTCAGGTTATCTCAGTGGTCCCACCGTTCAAAATTAGGGTCCCACTGACCCTGCTCATGTAAAATAGAGAGTCCTGTACTCCAACTAATCTACCACGTTAACATCTTTAGACTGCCCCACTTATAGTAAGTTGTTTTTTGGCTGGGGGTGTTGGAGAGAGGCATGGGAAATGTGCTTAAAACTTAAATCAACTTTTTGACAAGTTACTCAAAACTTGTAAGCACTTATAGGTGTGGTTAAGAAGTCAATGAAATGGGACAATAACAAATTCTACAAGTAGGGTACGAGGATAGTGACTACACAGTCCTTACCGTAGATGTTGTTTCCAAAAGATCCCGGCTCAAGAAAATCATAATTCAAATGCCAATATCGGCAAAACTTATGTATAAACTGTGTTCTCTCGCTTCACTTTGTATTTTTTTTCCATGTTTGCCTAATCATGCTCCTGGAGAAGTCAAATTGAAGAATTTTTAATCGATGGAGAATTTTATTCAAGGTTTAATACTTATGGCTGTTAAATAGAAGAGATTCTCGAGCAAAGTGCATGAGAGGTAGAAGCTCTAGTTTTTAAAACCAAGGCAGTGGTTTGTTAGTGAAGGTGCATAGTTTTTGCATCTAAAAGTTTCAAGAGGAAGGTAACTGCATTTTTCATGAGCAGTTGCATCAATGTAATGAAACATGAGTGCAACAAATGCTGACTGGAACCCCGTCGCCCTCGGTATCTTCTGCTATTTGCCAAGCGTATACTCGATACTGAATATAATCCAAGCATCCAGCTATAACCAAATGTGATACTTCAGTTTCTAATTAACCCTGAAGGAATCATCACAAATAAGGAAAATTTCAGGAAGAACACTATTCTGGATTTGAGCCATTTATGTGTGTTCTGATGGAAACCTATTTCTCTTGGTTGCAGAATTTCCACCTATACTGGTTCTAATTCCTGAGCAAATTTCCTTAACAAACCACTGGCCACCAACACATCCAAAAACCTAAGCTCAACTTCTATTACTCTTTTTATAGCAGGTCCGATGGGAAAATGCTGTCATATCTTATACTAGTAACTTTCTTAGTCAATGTCCAGAAATGCTTGACAAGAATGATTTGATATCTAAAGACAGACAAAAGCTCTTGGACATCTTTGTTCACACCTGACAATGGACAAGGAGAAAACTACTTTGAACTATTCAATTGCCTTTAACTAGATATCATCACTTGGTTGCTTGTAGGGCTTGGTTGGCGAAAAACCTAACATCAACATCTGGGTCCTCGCTGAGTTCAACCAAACATGGTCGAATTGTGTTCTCCACGACCTGCACATAAGGATTCGTGGTTAATAGTACAGATTTAGCACTCCTTTCTCCAAAAGAAAAACTCATGAAATGATAAAAGATATGTCCCCTATCAAGCATTTCAAGTCAAATATTTGCTTTTAAGTTTTAACTTCCATGAATATATTAGTTATTACATTATTACTAAGGCACAGTAGACAGTCTATCGATTAACTATGCCTCAATACCAAAATGGTAGGATAGGCTATAAATCCTCTATTTCCCATTCTGCACTATTCAAGTCCATTTTGTTCATTAACTCATGCCTAGGAGAGTGCGGCCAAATGCATTTATTAATACAAAAATCCATCATAATCTGCCTATTTTTACAGTTAACTTCAACCTACCACAACTCTTCTCCTACTCTCTCGGGACCTAACACTAGTTATGTGAAGTAACAGGTCAATCAACATGGGTGGAGTTGTTCACTGGACCGTCTAGTTTTATATTAATAAAGCAAATGCATGAAATACACAGACACTCGTCAGCCTTTAAACAAAACTAGAAGTAAATTGATGCTTACAGATTGTTCAACTATTGGAATAAGAGACTGCAACACCTTAGCCACATTGAACTTGATATTCGGTACCCTGGAACATTCAAGTATTAGACCTGTAAGCTTAAAATTACCCAACAAAATGGTAAAGCATAAATAAACTGAAGACTAACCTGTCTTTTGATGCAGTAATTATAACTGGCAGAAGTTTGGAACAAGTAATTTCTGAGCCCATTACAGGGGCAAGCAGAGAAATTGCATGAAGGATGGTCATCCGGTAAAGATAATGTGGGTCATTAATCATATCCAGCACCTGAAAAATGAATCAGTCAAGTTATCGAAAGAGGAAAACCTATGCCCAGCACAATGGAAATGCAAAAAATTCCACTAGTTGAAACTGAAATTAAATAATATCCACTAATATTTTTCTTTTTGATTCTTGAACATCATCCAGTAATTTATTGATTCTGGACAAGATATTCCACATATCACGATTCATGACAGACCAAGAGATAATCTCTTCGTAATCAGTGATAAACCATGTCAGGAGAATAACACTACTAAATTCTTTTTTCCTAAAACAAATTCAAGAAAAGAAACTGCTAAAGTGTTACATCAGCAACCTATCAACCATCTTAATAAAGGCAACAGGAAAACCTGTGGGATTATATGCTCCATTGCCCATGTTGGACCAAATTCCTCAGCGAGGCGCTTAACATTGTTTGCTGCTGCATCTCTAATAGAGTAAACCTGCAAGTTGAAGAATGATAATAAGAAAGACATAAAAGAGGAATACAAGAACACAAAGAATTGCACGACGTGATGTAAATGGTTTCATTATGAGTATCCTAAAAGAAGTCAGATGGATGGCAATAAGTGATATTCAAGATACTAATGACCATGATATGAAGAAGCATCAGACGTGATCTCTAAAAGTCAGCTAAGACCGAAGAATCAGGGAAAAAGAGTTTCAACAGAAATGTTCCGTCGTTATAAGCGACCTAAAATATGGACTATCCCTGAGTAAGCATGTTCCATGTATCTTGACTGAACAAAATTAAATCCTCCATAAAGACACCAAGAATGTATGACTTCATATTATGTGGCATTCTATCCAGTAATGGATTTCCATGATTCCATCCATGCGTGGAACGTCTAACTTGGACACAATATCAGAACTCTTTGAGCCACTAGAAGAGGCAGTCACTATAGTAACTTCTTAAAAAAATATCATGCAATATAGCTCCTTGCAACTTTACACCATTAATGCATCTCTGGTTGTCAGGATATGCCTATTATGTGACCATTCCCAGTGACATAATGACTGCTTTTCTCCAGAATAGATACTGCTACCCAGCTACTTCTCAGAAATACAAGTCCTTAATGCGAAAGTGGATCTTAACTGCTACATCAAGTCCCGAGATACTTGTTGTAGAAATAAGATTTTTGTAGGTAAATATTGAAACAAAGAAGTATTCTAATCAAACCACCACCAACCAGGTGCCATCATTTACCAGTTCTTAACTATGTATTCTTAACTCATTCAAACAATATCAAAGAGCCATCTCATGTTCCGCAAAAGAAGTGTTTGGAAAAAAAATAAGACTGTCTCCATGTCCCCTAATTCAAAAAGGTTTTCTTTTTTTCAAAACAGGCCTTTAGAGACAACTGACCATAGTAATTTTTTATGCCTTTACACCATAAAACAGGAATTTTGATCAGTCACTTTTATCCGGACACAAACTAGAATGTTCACAGTTCTTTCTGTCTAAAGCATCAGTAGGCATAACAAGCAACAGAAAGCTTCACAGAAACCTTGTCTTTTAGCCATTGCATGCACAGAGCACCGAGCTTGTCATCAAAAAAGCCGACCCCAAGCTGACTTGCCAATAGAGGTATGTACTCAATTATTGCAAGCCGAACCCTCCAGTGTCTATCCTCTGCAAGTTCAACAATAGCTGGCAGCAGGGATTGGGAGAGCAAATCAATTCCAATCACCTGCAATTAATTGTAATTTAATTTCATGTAGGAGAACATGAAAAACAGGATGTAGGTTGGTAGGTTCAGAAGCCATCAAGGCTCAAATTAGGCAAAGTAACTTCAAGTACAGAGTGATAATATTGAATTGTAGCTAACCTGGTTTACTTGATCAAGCTTACTGATAATATTCAAACGAACATCAGGAAACTCATCCTTCAGAAGAGAGAGGAAAATTGGGAGAAGCTGCTCTATAGTTGCATCCTATAGTAACCAGTACGGAAACATTAAACTCCTGTTAGAGATATCAATGACTAAAAATTGGAAAAGCTGCAAACAAAGTACTGTGTTCCAAAAGAGGTATTATTTTGGGTTCAAAAACAATAATGAGAACAATATTATAATTGCTATCATCAAAGTAAAAAAAACATAAAAGCCATAATGGCTGCAACACCGAGGAAAAAATTCTACAGGATAAGCTGCTAACAAGTGCCTACACATTAATCGATAACATACTGCTAAAATATGTTTTCAATTTTGGATTCAAGAAAAGATGAGAAAAATTAAAGAAGGAATAAGCAGACAAGAGGAAGATTTTAACGAAGCACAAGGGAATGAACACGTTATACTAGGACAACAATCTGAAGCAGTGTGTGCAGAAGCTGAACTTTACTGTACCACTGTAAACCATAACCAGAGAGCATAATGCAGTGACAAAGTCACAAGGTATTTATACCTTTCCTAGAATAGGCGCCATTCCCATGATAACTGAAGCCAAAGCAGAACGGACATGTTGGGATGAATCTGATGATAGTTCCTATGAAAAAGAATGTAATTTTAGTTAAAAACCAGTAAGTGATATTGATACTTGATAGATTATCTGAGAATCATACAAGGAGACATTATCTGGAGAAGCCAAAAGATATAAATTCGAGACAGTAAAATAGGAAAAGGAACTTCATAAAGCTTCTACCTTTACGCAAGGAAGGATATGCTGGATAGCAAGCTCAGGGCTCAAAATACGGCAGAACTTAGTCACTTTGCCAGCAGCAGCTATGCGCACTTCAGCCTCATTATCTCGAAGTAGCCGAACATAGGCAGGGACCAAGTCCGTCCTGATGAATTTTATGATGGTCATGAATTCGTCCTAAGGGATAGAACTTGATAGAAAAGCAAAAATAGAAAAAGAAAAAGAAATCCTAATGGTGAAGAAAATTTCTGCAATATTGAGATTCACAGCATTTTCAGTTCAGCGCATGAAAAAGAAATAAATAAAAGATTCAGGCAATGAAAAACGACATATTTCAATTGAAAAGAAAGGTTGAATGACAGGCACATCATAAAACAGATTACAGAACAGGAGAAATGCACATATCACAAATATTACCTGGTAGCCTCCGGTCCAACTGCCTCACAAAGTTCATAAAGTTGATTTGCAACCATGTAACGAACACGCCAAGACTTATCCTGTTCAAATGGATAAAGAGGTAATTAACATCAGTCACTACAGCCAGTATGCCATTTTAAAATCACAAAGCAGCAGTATTTGGTTGCATGAAAATACTGCATAAGTTAATCGCGCAAATAAGCAAACGAACCAAATTCCAGAAAGGGAAAAGAAAAGAAACAGAGGGGTTATATCGTCAATGTCATTTGTTGGAATTTGCTTGAGACTAAGAACAAAACAATGACTAAGGCCCTCAACATCCACGATTATGTCAGGAAAAGGATGACAAAAGGAAACATAATCTCCAATTTATAATACCACTCAATGCCTTTACAATCTCAAGGATATTACATCGTTAGGGACTTATCCTGTTTTACAATCTCAAAGCCTGCAACATTTTGCATTCTTTCAATATAAAACTTTTTTTATTTCAGGAGTGAACAGAGGAAAAACTTATTTCAGCTAATAAAGGAGGTCTTATTGAGAATTCTTCAGCCTATGCATCCATATGCATATACTATCAGCTCATGATAACAATTTAATTTAACTATAGTGGGGTGGAAATGTCGAACAGAAAAACAACTCCCAGAACAATCGCGTAGTACCTCGTCAAGCTAAAAGGGGCAAGGACTGAGCATAGCTACACTCACAAGCGACAAACGAAATACAGTGGTGATGTTACTATAAGATATCCAGAAATGTCATATGGCAGAAACCTATATAAAACAGCATTTGCATGCAAAAAGTTTCATTAAAGTAAAGCTTGGTGGGCCACAACCTGCGCAAAATTAACTATTACGGGCAGAATTTGTGCTACACAATCTTTAGGCTCCAATAGCTTCCCCAAAGCTGCACAATCCTCAACAGCCAATAAACGGACAGAATCTTGATCTGAAAAGAACCAGTTCCTCCTTAGTCACACTGATATGAATTGAATAAACTAAATAGAGCTCAACATTGACATCTGCCAACTATTAGCCACAAATAGAATTCTTTGTAAGGTCAGCAGAAAGTGAACTAATGTTAGGAAAAGCACATATCAGGCAAGTCCTTGACAAATAAAATTGATCAGGCTTTTGGAGTTTTTTCTACAAAAGGGGAGGGAATAAAAAGAAAGAAGATGGTGAAACTTCCACAATGGCACATGGCCCGGTACAACAGAAGATTTAGACATGAATCATTTATGGATAGCTTCAACCTTTAGCAAGTTATAATGTATTCTGAATGATCCATATGAAGTACCCCCACACTATGACACTGATGCATTAAGGCAAAATGAAATAGTCCAAGTATAGAGTGATAATTTTTCCTTTATCTCAGATGAATGTATGCACTCAAATCTAATCCTCATACTCTTTAAGCTACTCTTAACATTTCATTACTATGGAAAGGGAACAAGAAAGTATCGTTGAAGATCAGCGACGAATTCTTTATACGTAGATCATGTACAACTTATTCTCAACCAAAACAAAAACGGTCAGAGGATTTTGAGAAAGTAAGGTATATTTTATTATGATAATAGAGCATCAAAAGACTGCTGTATTTAAAGTGGCTTTGACCTTTTTGCATATTCATTCCACTACTGGACAAAGACAGCTGTATCACTACTAATTTTTATCATTCTCTCCAATACTTCTCTCATACCTAAATACTATATTATGAGCTACGCTCCAACGAGTAAACAGAACATGAAGAAGTAAAATAAAACTGAACTGTTATTTGCTCAGACAGCATATTAAGCAGGCCAATTACTAGGACCAATTCTCAGGACAAAGCAGACCCACCTTGGAAATGCTCATTGCAGAACTATTCTAATTTATAATAGTTATCCCCAAACACTATGTTATCCTAAAAAGAACCTTTAAGAGCTGCACAGAATTAACAGGAGATGCTCATTCTCCAGGATCAAGAAAGGACTTTGCTCTAAAACAGAGACCACTTTCAGAAAGCAAATGACGTCATTCCAAAGACAAGATAAAATACGTGCACAAAATGAGAACACCATACCATCCTGGGTCAGGGTTTCAAACATTGACATGATGTCAGTCTTCAAATGGGGTTGTTCAATAGTAGCAGCAAACTTTCCAAGATTTGTAGCAGCTGCTCTCCTCACCATAGGCATATCATCTTGGCAAAGTTGGCTATAGATGGTCCTTAGTTCGTTCTTTAATGGCTCTGGAGCACTAGGATAGGCAATGTGAAACAATCCACAGGACGAAACTCGAGCAGTAAACCACTCTCCAGCAGCCAGTCTCTGGGTAGAAGAAACAAGGAAGATGTTACGGTTCGTCTCAGAAGGATCAATTTTGAAGGATCACGTCTATGATACAAGCATTGGGCTATATTAAATTGCACAATAAATCCATCTACCAAATAAGAGACTAGCATAATAAACACAGGTAACAATATTCTAGCTTGGATTTTGCTTATATTTTGGGTGTCCCAAGATCTAAAAGATACACATACACACACAAAAAATATTTTGTTAAGTGATATCTTCAAAAAATACATAAGCAGTCTCGTTACGTGACCCTTGAGGAATTTTTTCACAACTGGGATATTATCTATTTCCAGAATTAACATTTACATCACGTAAAATGCATTGTATTTTTGATCTTACGCACTATCCTCGCCCTCATAACCAATTCAAACTATTTTAATGGATAGTGCATTCGAAATACTACTACCAATTAAAACTTTTGCTCCAATTCTGCACTCCATCAGAGTAGGATACCCTGAAGGAAGCATCTTCAGAAATTGAAAGATTATTCACACAATCTCTCCTGCTGACTCATGTAATAGACCGCGAAACTTTCTTTCTTATGTCTTTGGCTCTTTGCAACCGTCAACGTCCGACAGTAACACAAAAAACCGAGAACAAACAGCATTTGTCTAGGTATCCACAGGCTAGCCATAGAATATTAGTGTATGTATTTTTTAAACTAATTGAGATCAGCAGCTAACATATTGAACTTGCAGCAGACTTAATCCAGGGTTTTAAGCACTCAACCAACGCCCCCCAACAAAAGGAGAAATTTTCAGCAGGCTGACCAATGCTAGAAGATAAGAGTCGCCAATATTAGATACGCAGATAAACAAAGTCGAGCTGCATTTTGAAGATTTTAAGACAATGGACAAACCTTCACAAGTGGAATAAATGATTCCACCAAGTCTGATTCCCTCATTTGAGACCCAATTCTGCATAATGACTCAACTGCCTTTTCCCTAACACAAGTCTCTTCAACACTACAAAGACCTTCCAAGGGTGGAAGCAATACACTCGCATGTTCAACCCCTCCAACGTATGGAATAAACACCCCCAACTCTTCGGCCATTGCAAGAAGCACTTCATCATCGTCATCATTGTTCTCGCTTAGAAATGGAATCAACTCTTTCCGAGTTCTGTCCTCACCAAGAGCACGGGCAATGGTAGACAAGCGCCGGATTGAATTCAATCTAAGCTGGATGTCTTCATTCTTCAACTCATCAATCAAAACCGCAATGGGATACAACGGCTCATCAACCATTGACATGGCTTCTTGCAATGTGGAAATACCTGTCTATATATTCACGAAAACTCAAATTACTTAAAAGGTACAAGAATAATAGCTATTTTAAAGGATCGTTAGCTCGGATTTCATTCTTTTATTAATAGAAGGCAATTAGTTATTGACTTATAACTAAAAAGATTCTCTTTCTAATGGCCAAAATAGAATCTTTTGGAGATACAAATAAAAAGATGCAATTTTAATTAAGCAAACCAAAGTGGAGAAGCCATCAGTTTAACAAATCTTACTCATCTACAAATTGAAGACATGAAGATTTGCATAAGGAACGAAGTGATCTGATCAAAATAACTAACTAGAAAAATTAACCACTCAAATTGACAAAAGAATGGAAACCAGAGTTCTTTCTGTCAAATATTGACCTTTCATATTTTCTAATCTACATTATGATCCAAGAAAAGTATCTTGTAATTAATGCACGTAATTAAGAAGCAGTTTTAAAAATTAAACAAAAACAGACTTCCAACAGACCCCTATTAAAAAATGACGCAGCGTACACCTGAAGTTAAATTATTATACTAAGTAATTATGGTGATGTTTATAGAAGACCAATTGAGAGACTACTTGAACCTCAAGATACAGAAAGTAGGGAAAGAAGGTTCAAGAAAACCGAAATATCGAAGCCGATACATCTAAATGGTAATCCCCCTGTGTGTGTGTGTGAGAGAGAGAGAGATTCATACCTATGAAGCAATCAAAGGAACGAGAGTAGCGGAAGTATGATCAGAAGATTGATCTATAGCCGGAGACGATGGGAAGGATCTGCTAATTCCTTTTTATGGCATTGTTTCCACTTATATATATTTTTTATTCTTTCCCTTTCTTTTTTTTTTAACTCCCTGTTATTTTTCATTTAGCTTTTTATCATTAGTTAAAAAAAGAAGAAAAAAAAACCTTTTATCCTTTTTTTTTTGGTAATAAAGATAGATTTATATTTAAACAAATTAGTGGCTTGGTTGTGTATTAATTAACTACTGAAAACAAAATTCACGTATTGATAGAATAATAAATGGTCTTTTCATTAATAAAGAAAACAAAACTCAAAATTCTCAGCTACTAAAGTATTAGTATTACATGTGTTTCAATTTAGACGATATATAATTCATATTAATTCCTTCTAAAAAAATGTATCTATAATTAAAAATAATTTAATTTTAAACTTTTCATTTTACCTTGAAACTTTCATAACCATAATGTCATAGCCCTACAAAAATTGTATGCTTGATATTTTTTAAGATCACAAGTTTTAAAGTGTTTTTCTCTTAAATTTTATGCCGAATCAAACTATCTCATTTAAATTTAACGGATATAGTAATTTCTACTAATGAGCCAAACAAAAGTAGGTGGAAAGGGAAGAAATAGACACCGACACATGAGGAACCAAATTCATGTAGTATAGGTAAATTATATTTTAGCACTATATTTTAGTGGTAATTAATTATCTATAGATATTATTTGTTATATTACGGATTGTAGATATGTTTTCTGTCGTTAGAAAACGTATTAGACGTATGGAAGTCCAATTAATCAATTGTTATATTCAGTGTGATCGACTATATTCATGGCGTGAAATATGAGATTACAACTGGACATATTATTGTATTCGATTGCGTTCACTGTGTGAAATATGGGATTACACTATTTTTAGACGGAAAGTGAATCAATTAACATAATAGACTCCTAATATAACTCAACAAACTCAATTATAACACACAAAATTTATATTTTCTTGTATAAAAAAGATTCTCAACCAAAAAATACCCAAAAAATATGCAATATTCATAGAAATTATATAATACATCTGAATACACAAATTATACTAATAAAAAATATATGAATACATCAATGGCATATAGCAGAGAGTAAATACAATGAAATACATAGAATAAATGGGATACATTGAAATGCAATGAAAAAAGACAGTGAATACAATAAAATACATGAATACATTGATATACGTTAAATTACAATAAAAAAAAAAGACAATGAATACAATTAAATACAAAAAAATACAGCGTGATACGTTGAAAATACATCAAAATATATTAACAGAAAATCAAGTTGCTCAATGCCAAACACCGTAGTCTTTATTCAAGAATAAACCGTAATTTCCGGCGAATCTCATCCTCCCCACCTCCTACAACACCCTTATTTTCTTTAAACACATCACAACTCTCTTCTTGTCCTTGTTTAGCCCAAGACTCATCATCAAGAACCTGCATTTGTATACTCACAACACTTTTTATTTCTTCATTGAATAGTGATTGATAAGTTTTCAGAAGAAAGTTCCCACAAATCAGAAGATGATAGCTATGAATCTTTGCCGTTGTTGTTATTACATGTGGAGAAGAAATGGGAGTTGTTGGGGAAGAAATATGGCTTGGGAATGGGAAAAGAGGGTATAGTGGAAATGGGTTTAGGGTTTAAGAAGTGGGTTTTTGGTACGATGCAGGGTAAAGAGTCAGAGGTGTGAGGATTTGGAGATGAAACGAGAGAGTATTATAGAGACTTAAAAACCGAAACAGAGAAAGATGGCTTCGAGCGGAGCTCTCACTTGTGTTCTAAGGAAGAAGAGAATGACATGTATCAAAGTAAAGAGAGAAAAAAAATAGTATAACTGAATATCATATTTAGTGGCTTAGGGGTAGGAGGTAACCAAAATTAGATATTTTGCTATAAATATTAAAAAAATATCTATAGAATATAATTTTTTAAAATAGAATTTATTTAAAATAAATAAGGTATTAAGAATTTTTTTTATAAAGTACTATCTTTTAGTAGTAATTAGCCATCTATATATACCATTTGCTATATTACGGATTATAGTTACCTTTTATGTGGTTATAAGATGTATTTGATGTATTTAAACTATTGTATTTATGAATACAATAGAAAAAATAAGTGTGAATCAAGAAGTCTAACTAATCAGTTGTTGTATTAGACTGTATTCATGGGGTGAAACATGTGATTACATCTCGAGAGATTATTGTATTCGACTGTATTCACAACATGAAAGATGCGATTACATTGTTTTTCAAAACGAAAAGCGAATCCATTAACATAATAGACTCCTAATATAACTCAAAAAACTCGATACATAACTAGACTCCAAAAAGTAAAAATTCCATTATATTTCAACTCATTGCCAATTACGTGATCACATAATAATAAGCATCGTGTTATGTTCGTTGTTGCTTTAGTATTTTCTTTCTTCTCTTGTGAGAAATTAAAATGGCAGAATATATAACTAGACCCTTAAATTCGGTATTTTTTTATCACTTGAATGCCTAAACATAGAGTTGTTTCTCTCAAGCCCTTCAACTAAATTACATCTCTGCCAATTAGATACTTTGTAGTGATATAATTGAGTGCGTAGGGAAGGGCGCGTGAACATGAGAAAAAAGTTATTCATTATTATAATATTATTATTATATTCTGATATATCAAGCTAACTTTTACCCTGCATTCTATTTCACTTCTTGTTCCCCGTGAACCCATCATTTTTCCTCTTAATTTTTTAAAAAGAAAGTTTAGTGTACATGAATTTGACTATTCTTATTTGGCATGCTTGTTCTCTTTACAGGGCACTTGTAAGCTACACCAACTTAGACGAGGAATAGATAGAACAACGTGATATTTAAGTGAAATCGAAATAAGAAGAAGTGATATGAAATTGAACGGAGGAAATTTTTAGTGAGCTTTTTTAGGGCACTAAGTCGCCAGAGCCGACAATTAGGTTTTTCATTTTCTGAAAATGAGTTTCAATTTATTTTGGGGGTTAATTTGATAAGGTGAAATATTTTACGGTAATAGAGGCAACTGTTATACATGCGTTTAATTTTTATAATAGTTTTTCTCATATGGTCTACAAAGTATCTAATAGCACATATATGATTTAGTTAAAGGGCCTGATATGAACAATTATATGTTTAAGTATTCAAGTGACAAAAAAAAACCAAAGTTTAAGGGTCCAATTCTCCTCGGCTATTGTTGATTGGATTACCTTTTGTAAATCTTAACTTTTTTTAAATAAAAAAAAATGGCAAACAAATGAAGGGCTAAAAATCAAAGGTTTCTTGGAGACAATAGTGAGTGCTATACAACAAATTTCCCCATACCATTTCGTTTTATTTGAGTACCTTCAGTTTATTGTACATCTTTTTTTAATTGTTGATTTGGAAAGGACACTCGTTCATTTATTAATTTTGGAGAAACCCAAGATAGCGATATGCAAGAAACTAAAGCACAAAATGAGGCATATTCCAACTTGCATTCCTTGAAAAGTTACACTTATTTATTTTAAAGTACGAGTTATATCTATCTATATATTTTATATATTATTATAAAAATACAAATAATTTATGCTAAATGTTAAGCGATAAAAAATTCCTAAATATTAACGGACTTTTATACCCCTCAATATTAAATATTTCTCCAAAAAAATTATTCCATATTGGATATTATTATAATAAACTGGAATTTATATTCGATATACACTAGGATTCATACTCTTCTACGAAGTTATATGCGATACACACTAAGAATCATATTCTTCTGCATAGTTGTTTATTATTAGGGTTCAAATTATTCATATGGTTATAAACGTGTTTAGCATCATAGTCAAAGAAATTTGCAAGAAAAAAAGGTAGCGGCTGAATTTGAGCGAGAAAAGTAAAAGGAGTACAAAGGAATTGTTCAAGCTTTGGTAATATTTTCACTTTTTGCAATGTTACAATTCTTCCTTATCTAGCCGTTGTGTTTGGTTTAGTGGGTTTTCTTCAATTTATCTATATATTCATTTTTTAAATCGAATGTATGCGAATATAAACCTGTGCGGCTACATATTATATGTTGTGCTTCCGCTAATTAAAAAATTCGTTACAGTAAATATAATATTTAAGATTCATATTTTTTTACTTATGAGAAAAGGACGTATCGTCACTTTAATATGAGAATATGATTTTATCGCCTTGAAGTCTGTAAAGGTTTCTGTGTGTTTTTTAATAGGTATAAGAAATTCTACCAGTTTTGTCCCTCGTTTAATGGTTATATCTGTAACGACCCGACCGGTCGTTTTGAGCTCTAGTGCATCGTTCGACGGTTTGAGGCAATGAGCAGCTTCATTTCAGGCAATATGACTTGCACGCGTGGTCGGAATTGAGTTTCAGGAAGTCCAAAGTTGATTTGGGAAAAGACTTCCTATTTCAGGAGCTTAAAGTTGAAAGAATGAACTAGGATTGGAATTTTGAGCAAACGACCTCAGAATCAGGATCCGAAGGTTCCAGCAAGTTCGTATGATGATTTGGACTTGGGCGTATGCCCGGTTCGGGTTTTGGATAACCCAGGAGCATCTTGGAGCCTATTAAGGAAGTTAGCATTTTAGAAGGAATTTCATAAGTTTGGCTCGAAGTGCGTTTCAGTGTTATCAATGCCCGTTTGGGGTTCCGAGTCTGTGAATAGCTCCGTATGGTGGTTCTGGAGTTGGGGGCGCGATCGAAAGTGAATTCGGAGGTCCGTAGGTCATTTTGGAGCCATTTGGCTAAAGATAGAATTTGAAGGTTTTTGAGAAGTTTGACCGGAGGTTGACTTTTTTATATCGGTGTCGGAATCTAATTTTGAAAGTTGGAGTAGGTCCGTAATGTCGAATATGATTTGTGTGTAAAATTTGAGGTCAATCGGACATGATTTGATAGGTTTCAACATCGAATATGGAAATTTTGAAGTTCATTAAGCTTGAATTGAGATGTAATTCATTATTTTAGCGTTGTTTGATATTATTTGAAGCCTAGAGCAAGTTCGTAATGTATTTTGGGATTGGTTGGCAGGTTTGATTGTGGTCCCGGGGGCCTCGAGCGTGTTTCGGATGCTCAACGGATCGATTTTTGCCTTGTGGGGATTGCTAGTTTTCCGGTATAAGTGCATCAGGTTTTTACCCTATGCGATCGCGACAGAGGTATGTGATTTCATCACCAAGAGTTGAGGGAGCTGGAATTGGTCTATGCGATCGCAGGAGGTGAAATGCGATCGCAGAGAAGGATGTCTGGGGCCTATGTGATCGCATGGTAGGTGTTACAATCGCAGCAATGAGGCGTTTGGTCTGTGCGAACGCAGGAGCGTGCATGCGAATGCATAGAAGGATTTTTGAGGCAGCAGAGTTGGCCTATGCGATCGCAGAGCTGTGGTTGCGATCACATATAAGGGTCGTCTGGGCAGTGTTATTTTAAAATCGGGTTTTGGCTCATTTCACTTTATTTTTCTTCTATGAGAGCCGATTTAGAGCAACTTTTGAGCGTCATTTTCATCACCAAGCATAAGGTAAGTGATTTTTATTGGTTTTGAGTTAAATACAAGTTTGTATATAGATTTAGACATTGAAATTAATATAAATATGAGGTTTTGGTGAAAAACCTAGAAATTTACATTTCTTCGAATTTGACCACGATATTGAGTATGAAATTTAGTAAAATTTATATATTTGAGTTCTTAAGGTCATGGGTAATCTTTATCTTTGAAAATTTTTGGATTCCGGCCACGTGGGCATGAGGGCATTTTGGTCAACTTTTCGATCGGGTTAGGAATTGCAATAAATTAGATTGTAATGAATAATTGAGCATATATTAATGGATTTGCGTAACCGTTGGCTAGTTTTGGAGCGTGGTGCATCAAGTAGAGTCTTCGGAAGGGCATGGAATGCCGGTTATGAGTCTTTGGAGCGAGGTAAGTCTCCTTTCTAACCTTGTAAGAGGGATCTGTCCCCATAGGTGAAATAATTAATTATGTGCTCCTATATGTGGAGGCTACGTACGCACGAGGTGACGGGAGTCCTCCGTGCGTAGCTACTATTATGCTATTGTCCACGTAGTTAGGACCTATAAACATGTTATACTTGGATTATTTATGAACTCATTGATAACTTGAATTGTTTAAATCACCTTGGATTAGTAAATGAATTTAAAAACAGATTAAACATCATTTTTCCTGAATTGTTGAAAAGAGAAACTGTCTTATATGGATAAATATCCCCGATAAATTCTTAATTGGCTACTTGAGCGTGTATTTTATGTGTACCTGCGTTGCATGCATGATTCGCGAGCAGGGTATGTGTTTATTTATGGAACGGGCCGAACGCCTCGGCAGATTAAATAGATGCATCTATGGTTCGGGCCGTTCGACCCTTGGTAGTGCACATTATACATTCCTGTTGGATCAGGCCGTCGCCTCGGTGTGATTTGAGCATGTTATTTTTTGTTTGGGAATTTTAAATGTGAAATTTGCCCTTCCCAGCTTGATATAAATTGATAAGATAATAAAGAATAAAACTTGGAAGCCCTTGATTAATTGTTGAAGGTGTTTACCTGTTTTCTGACTTCGCGAAGTAGAACTACTATATGAATCCATGATTATCCTTGGATTTATAGAATATTGTTAATTGAACTCTAGTGAGTGTCGAAGTTGGCCATCTCGTCTCTACTTTTTCGAGATTAGCCAGGATACTCATTGAGTACACGTTGATTACGTACTCATACTACAATTCTGTGCATTTTTGTTGCACATGTATATATACCTCTTGCATCCTATGGGGCATAGCAACACGGATGATTTTGAAACTAAGTGAGCTGCATTGTTCGAGGTGACTTGCAGCTAGTGTAGCTCCTTTAAACATTTGTATTTTATTCCATGTTCACTGTATTTCGGACAGATGTTAATATTCTAAACGTCAATACGACACAAGAGGAGGGGGGGATTTGTGTGGTACTAATTTTCACACTAGAAGAACCTGGTTCTTCTAGGTGTTCTAACTTCTACTGTTTGCGAAATCAAAATACAGAAAATAAAGAACACAAAGATTTTTACGTGAAAAAAAAAACCACGACCTACTACTCAGTAGGATTTTTCCAAACTTCCACTAAAATCAATGAGCCAAAAACAACATTTACAAAACTCTTTGTAAACCTAAGGATTAACTCTAATCCCAGTGTAGCACACAACCTCAATTGTTGCGACACATTCAAGTTAACTCTAACTTGAATACTCAATGCACCTAATACAATTGCTTCTAAGAAAGCTGGAAAGGTACAACTTTAAAACACCTACTACAATTGAACTAGAATAAAGAAAGACACAATGAAATTGTTCTTCACACTTAGTTCTTGCAGCTTCAGATTTGAACATTTGTATCACACACTATTGCTTGCAAAAATTGCCTAGCTCTTTTGCTCTCAATTTGATTTAACTTCAGCTTATGTGCAATCACCTGTAAAAGAGAACAATCGTTATATTTATAGAGTTAGTAATCAGAGTTTAATAAGAACTCAAATTGTAGATCCTTTGTCAATTCGAGTCCAAGAACAACTCTAACTCTAATCCATATTCCTGATTCGGATGTAATTCTCTTTTCATAAGGAGACTTCAACTCCTTATCCTGTATGCAATCTTTTCGATCAGTTCAGAAGATATTCATCAAGATATTACTGCTTGACCCCAAGGACTTATCTTTTTCACGTGCATCACATGTGCATGTGGCATAACAATTGTGTCTCCTAAGATGAACCTGGTCCTTCACTGAGTTCGTTTGTCAATCTTCAAAACTTCAACTTATCTTAGGCCAACAAATTCCTACTTTTTGATGATGACAAACTCTGTGCTTTTACTGATTATAGAACCTGTAGAACTCAGCTGAAATATCATTGCTCGAATTTTTTTTATCATTAAGGGCCAGATTTAATTAGGTCATAAACATCACTGTTCCGAACACAATATTTTTAAAGAACAATATCAATATCTCCACCCTTTTGGCATCATCGAAAAGTTGCATAAAAAATGTGACTCCCAGAATATTAATTAGTACTCATGGCCAATGAGGCAACTGCAAGTGAAAGCATGTTTTAGTTAATCAAAAATAACTATTAAGAGCAAAATTAGCACAAAACAAGAGAAATGCAAATAGTCATTGATAATAGTGCTTCTATAGTACAGTCCACAAAAAGAAAGAACAAAACTACCAACCATGAGCAAAAAGAAGAAAAATCCCTAATCTGGGTCACTGGGGGGGGGGGGATTTCTAAACTGGACAAGGAAACCTAAGGCTTTGAGGAACTAGAGGGTTGGGTTTGTAGCAGATTAAGCATAGTTTGGAGCATCCCTTCACTCTTTTCTTCATCCTTTACAAGTTCAGCTCTCAACCTATTCCTTTCTTCTTCCAGTTCAACAACTCGAGCTTGAATCCTTGCAATCTCAGCATCCTTTATCCCTACTTCCTGAACCAAACTCTAACTGTGCTATTCACTGGAGTTTTCACAAATGAAACAGGTTCAATAGGGCTTACATTGACAGGATAATCACAGATCTGAAGAGTCTTGATGCCATAGTGCTCTTTGCTAGAAGCCATTTTCCATTTCTTCAAGGGAACTTTCAACTTGTCCAGCACAGTTGTCAGAATAAATCCATAAGGGATGGTATGAGCCTTTGAATCATTTAGCACTCTGTCCAGCAGCTTAACAATAAAGGCAGGCTAATTTATATACTTTCCATCCACCAAATACTACATGAGGACGAGGTCCATGTAATTTACAATGTGCTTCCTTTCCTATCTAGGTAGCAGACATTTGTTCACAAATTCAAAGAGCACTTTATGCTCTGGCCTCATCTCACTCTTTTGAATAGCCCTTGCTTCAAACACCTCAGCATTTGTAGTGTCACAGAAGTTCCTAGTGATTTAAAGGTCAGTAGGTAGACCATCCAAACAAGGCCATCTTTGTCTTGTGTAATCAACATAGCCCTCACTTGGAATATTTAGTATTTTTCCCAACCCAGATTCATCATAATTTCACCTTCACTCCCTTCACTATACTGGACACCATCCCATTCTTCACAGTCCCATTTGCCATGAATTCAACAAGTTCTTTCCTAGCCAATTTTCCATCCATCTGAAGGACCATGTCCTTCCAACCTTGTGCAGCTAAAACTCCTACTAGCCTAACTATACCTGGCTCCTCCGGGTCTTTGAGCAATCTTCCCTTCAAAATTTTTCTACTGCCAAAATTAGCAAACCTATCTTGTTCTTGTTCTGAATTCCCCTCTTCTTCTTCTCCACTCCACACTTCATCTTCTTCTATAATAATTTTCATTTATTTTCCCTTTGATGCAGACCTAGTCCTTTTTGCTAAAGAAGATTCAGCAGGTACATATTTTGAAGACTTCTTTGCGGGAGTCTTGGTTCCGGTTGGTTTGACAATGTGAACCTTCTTAGTTGTACCTCTCTCTTGATGGACCAATTTCATATCTTCCTCATCTTCTACAGCAGCCTCAGAATTCTCTACTACATTTTCTTTTCCTTTTCCACCTTCATTTTCTTACTTTTCTCTAGAGCCTTTTACAATTCTGCTTCACTTTACCCCACCTTACTTCTTGTGGCTCTAGCCCTAGGTGCGGCAGACATATGTGATGAAACTTAGCATTTCTTGATTGATTTGGACGCAACTGGGGTCCTTTGTGAGGAAGCCTTGCATTTCTTGGGAGCATAACTTGATTAAACATTCTTGAGCATATCAGCTAAGTTCTCCTCCACAGATGAACCAGGTTCATTTGTTTGTGCAGTCATATTTATTAGTCCCTCAGCAGCTTCACCTGATCCGCATCCTCCTGACTTCAAGTCACCTTCTTATCCACCACCACATATAGCAAGAATCTCCACTTTCTTTTTCTTTCTCCTCCTACTAGGGTCAGTTCCCTCAACATTTTTTGCAGCACCCACAAGTACACAACCTACTATCTACATTCTCAGCTATATTAGAAACTACAAAACATGTGTTTACCTCTCTTGGGTTTTCTTGACTATTAGCATTTTCAGATGACCCGGTTTCTTCTCCTTCACTAGCAGAGAAAACTTTCTCAGATTCAGAACTTGAGCTTTATGTGGTTTTATCTTCCTTCCTTTGACTAGCTTGTAATTTTTCGTTCAAGGCTTTCCTCAAGGGTCCAGATGCAACTATTTTTCTTGCTATTATTTTCCGGCGACGAAATCTTAGGTTTGGGGGTTCATTGGTAGGGGTAGAAGATAAAGTGTTGGGGGAGACTGGTGGGGGAGTTCCAAGGTTATCTTGAGGATTATTCATGACGGAGAATTTCTAGAGATTTTAGGGAATTTTGAAGACAAAAGGGGTTTTTCAGAAAGATAAGAGAAGTGAGATGACAGTTATGAGTGATGAGATAGGGTTTGGAGTGTATTTAAAGAGAAGTCATGATTAAGCCTGTAATGGCAGCTTTTTCAGAGATCAAATAGAAGTCTAATCAATTTAACGTTCCAGTCTTATTAGAGATAAAAGAGTTACGCTAGTTTTTAGCAAAAAAATCCCGTTTTAGTTAGACTCCTAGAATAATGAAACTGGTTCATTGCTCAACGGATATAATTTATGAAAGTTTGGTGTAATTGGGATTTCTGCTCATGATTGATAATTTTATCTTTATAATTGTGCAAAGTATCAAAACATACCTGTACTTTCTTATGAGCATATACTGATGAACCAGATTCTTCAAGTAAGACTTCCCTTGATCATGCCTCAAATGTCAGAATAGAAACACTTTGTAAGAGATTAAGGATATATAAACACATGTTACAGGAGTATACTTAATCAAAGTATGGGACTGGGTAAGAATTAGTCTAGATATTTACATTGAATTAAGAACTCCTAACCAAACAATTTTTTTTCCATTGTGAATTCTGAACTGGACCTTTTAGGTGATCTTAATCATCCCTAATTCCAACATGTTCCTTTTAAAGTTTTCTCTACTTAGTGCTTTAGTAAATATGTCAGCTATTTGTTTATCAGTAGCACAAAATTTTAAGGAGATAAACCCTTTCTCATAATTATCTCTTAAGAAGTGGTGCCTAACATCTATGTGCTTGGTCCTTTTATGATGAACATGGTTCTTTTTCATACTTATAGCACTAGTGTTATCACAAAATATTGGTATGAATCCCACTTCTATACCAAAGTCTACTAATTATTGCTTGATTCACAGCAGTTGAGCACAACAAGAAGCTGCAACCACATACTCAGCTTCAGCAGAAGATAGGGCTACTGAATTTTATCCCTTGGTGGCCTATGATATATGACATGAACCAAGAAAGTGAGCCATATCTGAAGTGATTTTATTATCCACTACGAAACCTGCATAGTCAGCATCAGCATAACCTACTAGATCAAAATTACTACCTTTAGGGTACCATAAGCATAATTCAGTAGTCCCTTTCAGGTATCTCAATATCCTTTTGACAGCAGTCAAGTGAGACTCTTTTGGATTAGCTTGAAAATATGCACAAAGTCCTACACTGAAAATAATGTCAGGTTTGTTGGTAGTAAGATACAAGAGTGAACCAATCATACCCCTATACAACTTTTGATCAACTGATGAACCAGTTTATCAACATCTAATTTAGTGGCAGTTGCAATAGGTGTGTCTATTTCTTTAGAATCCTCCATTTTAAACTTCTTGATTAGTTCCTTTGTATATTTTTGTTGATTAATCATGGTTCCATTTGAGCTTTGTTTGATCTGTAAGCCTAGGAAGAAATTTAGTTTACCCATCATACTCATTTCAAACTCACTTTCCATTAATTTTGTAAATTCCTTGCTCAACCTATCTGTAGTGGCCCCAAATATTATGTCATCAACATATATTTGTAGAAAAAGAAAATCTTTACTTTTTTCCCTTAGGAGCAAATCGTTGTCAATTTTACCTCTTTGTACCCATGCTCTAGTAGGAATTTTGACAATCGTTCATACTAAGCTCTTGGGGCCTGTTTAAGCCCATATAGTGCTTTGTCCAGCTTGTACACATGCTCAGGACATTTCTTGCTTTCAAATCCTGGAGGTTGTTTTACAAACACTTCCTCCCTGAGGTAGCCATTCAAGAAAGCATTTTTGACATCTATGTGATGAAAAGTGAATTCCATATGTTCTGCAAAGGCAATGAGAAACCTGATTGCCTCTAATCTTGCAACTGGAGCAAATGTCTCATCATAGTCTATTCCTTCCTCTTGGCTATAACCTTGAACTACCAAACTTGCCTTGTTCCTGATGATAGTTCCATCTTCATCAAGTTTGTTCCTAAAGACCTATTTTGTGCCAATGACTGATCTATCCTTAGGTCTAGGGACTAGGTGCCAAACTTGACTTCTTTCAAACTGATTTAGCTCATCCTGCATTGCATTTATCCAATCTGCATCCTGTAAGTCCTCACAAATATTTTTAGGTTCAATGATAGATAGGAAAGCATCAAAGGCACACAAATTCTTTAATTGTGATCTGGTTTTCACTCCAGAAGCTAGAACAGTGAGAATGTTCTCAATGGGATGAGAACTTTGATACTTGTGAGTTTTACAACCAACCGGCTTTTGCTGGGTCAGTAATTTGATGAGGAACAGGTTCATGAGAAAATTCTTTTAAGGGGTTTATTTCAATTCCCTTTTGATTTCTTTCCCCTGTTAGGTTTCCCTGTAAGGATGAACGTGTTCCATCACCTGTTCCTTCTGCATGTACCACTTTGACTTGAGCTGATGATTCAGCTAGATCTTGAGTAGTCCGATGGCTTCATCTTCTTGTTTCTGTCTCTCAGAAAGAATTTAGTTTCATCAAATACTACATGCACACTCTCTTCTACACCCAATATTCTTTTATTAAAAACTTTATAAGCTTTACTATGTGAAGAATATCCTAGGAATACTCCCTCATCACTTCTGGGATCAAACATTCCTAGAGAGTCCTTTCTATTATTGTGCACATAGCACTTGCAACCAAAGGCCCTAAGATGGGATATGTTTGGTTTTCTCCTTTTAAGTAACTCATAGGGAGTCTTCACTACTAATGGTCTGGTCATGCATCTATTTATGATATTGCATGTAGTGTTTACAGCTTCTACCTAGAAACTATGAGGTAATTTGCTAGATAATAACATTGTTCTTTCCATATCCACAAGAGTTCTATTTTTTCTCTCAACTACACCATTTTGTTGTGGAGTCCTAGGGGCAGAGAAATTATGGTCTATGCCACTTTCATCACAAAATTAAGCAAACTTAAAGTTTTCAAACTCAGTTCCATGATCAGACCTAATGGATGCAAGTTGATTTCCTAATTGTTTTTGAGTTTTCCTAACAAATGTAGAGAACATGTCAAATGCTTCATCTTTGGAGGTTATAAATAAAACCAGGTGAATCTTGAATAGTCATCAACTAGCACCATTACATATCTTTTTCCACCTCTGCTCATGGTTCTCATTGGACCACATAGATCCATATGAACCAGTTCCAACGTCTTGGACGTACTTACCATTTTCTTGGTTTAACGGATGACCTTACCTGTTTCCTCCTTGCACATGCCTCACAAACTTTATCTTCCTTGAACTTGATGTTAGGTAAACCTACAACCAAGTCCTTGGAGACTAATTTGTTTAGCTGATTCAAACTAGCATGACCAAGTCTTTTGTGCCATAGGAGGGGATCATGAACCAACACACTTAAGCATGTGAGTTCATTTTCTGAAAGAGTTGACAAATCTACAATATAAATATTGTTAATTCTTTTTACCTGCAAAACAATTTTGTCAGTGATAAGATTAATCACAAAGCACTTGGTGGCGGTAAAAGCTACAAGGTTACCTCTATCACACAGTTATGACACAGTTATTAGGCTATATTTCAAACCATCTATCGGGTAGACATTCTCTATGGAATGATAATCACTCTTTCCTACCTTACCAACCCCAATGATCTCACATTTCTTTCCATTTCCAAAGGAGACATTACCTCCTTTTAAGTCCTCAAGTGAAAGGAATTGGTCCTTGTCTCTAGTCATGTGTTTTGAGCAGCCACTATCCATATACCATATTTGGCTCCTCCCTTTCACTTGAACCTACAAAATGAAATCAGGGGTTAGTCTTAGGAACCCAAACTAGTTTGGGTCCCTTACTATAGGCAAAATGATGGATTAAAACCCTTCTTTCCCATCCAGGCAATTTATTCTTTTCTTTAACAAAAAATTTGTTTCTTTGACTGTCCTTTTTCTTTAGCATTGAATTCATACTTGTAATGGCCAGTCTTGCCAAAATGTGTGCAGATTTTATTTTCAGGAAGAGTGAGATACTTGCTTTTTGGATCCCATTTAGGTGCCTGAATTCCATAGCCAAGACCTCTTTTGTTACTGCTATGATACTCTTGTAACCAAGAGAGATCATCAGATGCTTTATTCCACTTGCAAGTTCTATCTAGTTCATATTTTACCTTTCCTAGATCTTCTTTTAAGATTTTGATGAACTTATCTATTTTATATAGTTCATCCTTCATTTTTATTAAATTTTCTTCTAGAGTAAGATATGCATGATCAACTATCTTCTTTCCTATTCCTAGTTTCAGTTTCAGATTTTTAGATCTAAGTTCTAAGACGCTATTGTCAAGTTCAAGAACCTGGTTCTTCAACTCAGCATTTTTGTTATCACTCTCATTTGCCCTAGACTCTAGACTTTTACATTTAGCTTTTAAAATCACACATTCCCTAGACAGAACTTCCTTCTCATTATTGAGACTCTCAGACTCATCAATGAAATTAGTTAAGAGGTCAGCTAGCCTTTCTTTAGACAAGAATTTGATCTTGTCCTTGAGACGAAGAATACTTACCGCTTGTTCATCCTCTGATTCTCCAATGGCCATTAAAGCATGATCCTCCTTAGCTTCATCTTCAGAGTCCCCATCTAATGTTTCTCCCCAAGTAGCAACCATTGCCTTAGTTGAACCTTTATTTATCTTAGGTTGAACATGTTCCTTCTTTCAGCTCTTTCCTTTTTCTACTCAATCTCCCATTGAGGATAATTTTTGATCATGTGGTTAGTCTTCCCACACTTGTAGCAGCCTTCATTGTTTTGTTTCTCATGAGCTCTAGTTTTGTTAGAGTTTGTACTTCTAGAAGCACCCTTTCCTCTCATTAGATACTTCTTGAAATCCCTGGTGATCATGGCTACTTCATCATCTTCCAAATCTACACCTTCAGTGATTCTGACAGCTAAGCTTCTCTCCTTTTTGGGAGCATCCATCTTCATTGTTTATCTCCTCATTTCATAGGAAGTTAAGTTCCCAATTAGTTCATCCAACCTGAGGGTTGCAATATTCTTGGATTCCTAAATGGCAGTGATCTTGCTTTCCCAAGTGACTGGCAAAACTCTTGTCAGAATCTTTTCTACCTTGTCTTCTTCAAGGATGGTCCTTCCTAGAGATTTAAGCTCATTAGTCAGAGTGGTAAATTTGGTGTACATCTCCTAGATAGTTTTTCCTTTCTTCATAGTGAAATTTTCATATTGAGAATACAAAAGAGTTCCTCTTGATCTTTTTACTTGAGGTGTTCCTTCATGAGCCACTTGGAGAGTATCCCATATTTCTTTAGCTATTGTACAACTTTGGATCCTGCTGTACTCATCTGGTCCTAGACCACACACTAGCCATTGCATTTTTCTCCCATTTCCTCAAATCCCCAACAGTACAATCAACCCTTATTTTTGGCACATCAACTCCTTCCACATTCTTCTTAGTGGTGGCTAGGGGACCATCAATGCCTATATCCCAAAGTTTATAGTCTTCCCATATGATATGATCTCTCGTTCTGTTATTCCACCAAGAGTAATACAAACCATTAAAAACCGGGGGTCTGATAGTGGATTGCCCTTCCTACTTCCCAGGTGGAGCACTCATCTTGATCTTCTCCTAAGGTGTTAGCCTCTTCAAGGATAACCTGTTCTGATAACAATTGATGTTCTAAACGTCAATACCACACAGGGGGGGGGGTAATTTAAGGGGGGATGGGGTGATTTGTGTGGTACCTAATTTTTACACAAGAAGAACCTGGTTCTTCTAGGTGTTCTACCTTCTACTATTTGCGGAATTAAAATATAGAAAATAAAGAACATAGAGATTTTTATGTGGAATACACCTGGCTCAAAAGGTGAAAAAACCACGACCTACTACTCAGTAGGATTTTCCCAAACTTCCACTAAAATCAATGAGCCAAAAATAGCATTTACAAAACTCTTTGTAAACCTAAGGATTAACGCTAATCCCAGTATAGCACACAACCTCAACTATTGCGACAGAGTCAAGTTAACTCTAACTTGAATACTCAATGCACCTAATACAATTACGTCTAAGAAAGTTGGGAAGGTACAACATTAAAACGCCTACTACAATTGAACTTGAATAAAGAAAGACACAATGGAATTGGTTCTTCACACTTAGTTCTTGCAGCTTCAGATTTGTACACTTGTATCACACACAAATTGCTTGTAAAAACCGCCTAGCTCTTTTGCAAATTGGTTTAACTTCAGCTTATGTGCAATCATCTGTAAAAGAGAGAAATCGTTATATTTATAGAGTTAGTAATCAGAGTTTAATAAGAACTCGAATTGTGGGTCCTTTGTCAATTCGATTCCAAGAACAACTCTAACTCTAATCCATATTCTTGATCTAGATGTAATTATTTTTTCATAAGGAGACTTCAACTCCTTATCCTATATGCAATCTTTTCGATTAGTTCAGAAGATATTCATCAAGATACTGCTGCTTGACCACAAGGACTTATCTTCTTCATGTGTATCTCATGTGCATGGGCCATAACAACTGTGTCTCCTAAGATGAACCTGGTCCTTCACTGAGTTTGTTTGTCAGTCTTCAAAACTTCAACTTATCTTGGGCCAACAGATATTGTATTTTATATTCTTTATCAGTAGTTGCTCATGCACTTGTGACACCAAGTTCTGGGATAGTTTTCAGAAGACATGTACTAATCATTTATTATTTAATTAAAATCGAAGAAGAGATTTTTTTTAATTCATAAAAATAGAAGGGAAAATCTATGATTTTTGAAAGCATTAAAAAAGAATTTGATTTGATAATTTAGTTGGCTTGCCTGACGGAGGTATCCGGCGCCACCACGATCATTAGTGAATTTTGGATCGTGACAATATCCATCTCTTAATTTTTTAGAATTTTCATCGCATGATCAGGGGCGACTCCAAGAAAGCGGTTCACTATGGCTCTTTAAAATATTAAGTTAAACAATTTTTTTTTGAAAATAGGTAACTAATATTGATCCATGAAGGAGGTTTGTGCAAGATGAAGGAACTCCATCTTGTATTATTTCTAATATCAAGTGAAAAATTATTAACCACAGCGAGGGTATGAATTCTTAAATTATATTGGTAAAAGTAATGTTTGGTAGAAAACACTTGGCTCATTAATTTTGTAACTTGATAGTTGGAGGACTTATATTTGATCTAACACTTATATTCGTAAATAATAAGACATAAATAATGTCAAAATAAATATTTACTTATTTTATCTGTTATTATTTCTATTTTACTTATAAAAGTTGTCAGATTTTATGCCCTTCTACGCTAAAAAAATTTCTTTAAGAGTAATCAAACATAATATTTTATAATAGATAATGAACATCGTGAAATTTTGTATCATTACATTACTTAAAATAAATCTGACTAAACAAAAATATAAATATGAATTCATGCATCTCAAGTAGAATATATATTTATTTTCAATATGCTTTACTTTTAGATTTAAGTAATGAAAGACAACGTGGTATATTTTTAGTAATATGTTTAGTTAATTATCTTGGCCATATTTGTTGCATCCAGCAGAAGAGGGGTGGAGTTGGGACATGTCATATATTTTATAAGATATAATATTGTATGGGTCTGAATGTGACCAATCACAACCTAGAGCTACCACGACAAGCAACTACGAACCCACGAGTCGGTACAAGGGAATAACCCAGAGGTGGAGGGGGGGGGGGACGTCCTCGCATTGTCATAAGATTTGTCACAGTAGATAATCCTTAATTCGTCATCCTCAGGATTAGGAAACTGCCCCCCCCCCCCAAGTATATAAGAGAGATTTTAAGCTTTGTAATGGGCAGATTCTGGAAATATACAAGATTATTCTCAATCTCTCTCTCTCTATACACTTTTATGATCTCTCTCTCTCTACATATATTTTTGTTATCTTTTTGCTATAACGATCTAAGAGTTTATTATCTTCGACTATGATTTAACCCTTCATCTTTGATTAATTTGCTTAAAAAGAATTAAATTTTTTTTGAGTCAAACAATTTGGCGCCATCTATAAAGATTTCCATAGTCGAAATCATAGTTCTTATCTTGGATATCAAAGACAACGATCACTGTTCTTCATACCCCATAAGAACCAACAATGGCGGAAAAAGAAGCAAGGTTGAAGATGATAGCAAATGTCTCAAACAACCTCTTAAGCTCCCTCAACGAAGCTAGTAGGGAAGATACCGAGAATACAAAACCAAGTGACACACCGGAGGGGGAGATCTCACCCTCTCCGCACGAGGATCTGACGGTCTTGTGTGAAAAAAGAGCTTTCACGTCCACGACGAGAGAAACACACCATCAATCAAAAAGCTACTAGAGGAGTGGTTGACAAGTGCATTGAACAACATGCTCAAAAATCCCCCTCAAGGAAATACCGAAGACTTGCCGACTGTAGAAATCATAGTTTCCACCAGCGAGCCAGGCTCTACGCAAACGAGCAACACCCAAGTGACGGTGCACTCACAATCATTTTGAAAAAAAATGGAAGAAATGAAAAATGAAAACAAAGTGCTTCGCGATCAGATGAAAGAGCACCAGGAAAGGGTTGACAAAATACTTGGCGCCCCTAAGCTACTACCAAAACGTGACGTGGGAAGGTTCGTCGAACAACCACACAGCGAGGGAGCTGCTTCTCACCCTATCCCAAAACCTTCAAATTGCCACCATACTTGAGAATATACGACGGGACCACAGATCCAGAAGATCATTTAATTCATTACTTCACCGCGGTAAAAGTTAATGACTTGTCAAAAGAGCAAGTGCCATCTGTGATGCTAAAATAATTCGGCGAGACTTTGAGAGGAGGAGCATTGACATGATATTCCCAGCTACTAGCACGATCAATATCAACATCTGAGGAGATGGAAGACAAATTTGCTACCGCTCATGCAGAAGCTAAGAAGGTCGAAGCTAGGGTCAACGACATCTTCGCCATCAAGCAAACAGCAGGCGAGGGACTTCAAGACTTCCTAGCCCGATTCAACAGAGTGAGAATGTGACTGCCAAATGTGTCAAAAATAATGGTGGTCGTGGCCTTCCAAAATGGGTTAAATAGGAATGGATTGAAGGCGAACAAGAAATTGCTCAACAGACTCATAAAGTACCCTCCTAACACATGGAAAGAGATTCACAATGCCTATTGCGCTGAGGTAAGGGCACACAAAGACGATCTTGCCCAACTCAGCAACTAATGTCAGTCCAGATCGAGGCAAGGAGGGATCGACATAACAATGTGCGAAGGGATCTGTCACACCTCCCTTTTTACTACCCCAACATGCGTAAGGTGTATAAATACACTTGTAGGGTATACCCCGACGCTCAATTACCCGAGACGGATAAAATAGCGTAAGGGAAGGAGTTTTTCCAATTTAAGGACAATCGGTTCGGGATTTATTAGAGATTAATCAGAGTCGCCACTTGGGAATGACAATGGTGTCCCAAGTCACCGGTTAATCCCGAATCCGAGGAATTTTGACTCTTTGAAATGTCTGCGAAGCAGAGGTCCGGATAAGGAACTCTGTTAACCCGGGAGAAGGTGTTAGGCACTCCCGGATTCCGTGGTTTCAGCACGGTCGCTCCACTGTCGTTTTTGACTTTTAATTGACTCAGTTATAGATTTTAACAACATAATGTGCTTTTTACATAAATTTTAGGAATTTGCGACATCGCGGAAACACGCCTCGAGTCATACCGCAACCAGTACGCCTATGACTTTCGGTATATTTCAGCTTTGCCGAGACTTGGATTTGAGTCGCACCAAGTGCACACTCGTTCATAGGAAGGTATATTAAAATCGTGCCCTAAAGTAACATCTATCGGCTTTTAAATCTTTTGGGAGAAGCTATGGAATTTACTATTAGCTTTCCCGGATCTATTTTGTGTTTATATCATTACTAAATGGGGCCCCGGTGTTATTCGGGCGAGGCTCATCCCAAACTATTTATTAAAGGATACTAATATTTGGCTAAGTTTTCTATATTTGTTTTTGCCTTAATCGTAATACTAACACTATAATAATCCAAGACCGTTGAGTTTTTACCAATTAATTAGGCCTGGTTCTTCAGCCTTGTACTGGATGTGCTTAAGCAGACTTCAGATCTTTATTTGGGCAGCCTAATCGAATGATACTGTAATTCAAGCCCACGTAATGTTTTGGGCCCAAACCAGAATGTAATAACAATAATATGGCATAAAATTCATAACGGAAAAGGTGCTCCGCATTTGAAACAAAGAATCAACCATTTTATTATTGAAAAGGAAATTTTGTACACAAAGCAATAAGCAGTGAAGGCATAGCCAATTATGATTACTAATTCTAAGAAGTCTAATTACATAAGAAAATCTAAAAATGATTAAGCTGATTAACTACAACTATGAACTAACTAACTGACTACTTCGTATAATTTCAACACCAATTTCATTTGCAACTTTTACTTAGTATTATCCCCAATTCTTCTTTTCTATAGCCTACTTTTATTTCTGATCATTGGATTTAGACTAACTATATTCATAATGATTATATAACCTGATTGTTTCATGTTTCGTCCTTAAGTATCTACGGGTGAATGATTCAAAACTCATGCATAGTTATACTACTGATTCCTTCATGAAATTCGTTAGCAAATTGCAGGCATTACTAATTAACTTGTATTTTAAGTTTTCCTAATTAAACTAAGTGACAAGCTATCTACACTACATCTCGACTATACTACAGCTGGTACTACATTATTACATTGTCTTCGTTTCTGTCTTTGCTACTATCTACTACAACAAAACAAATTACAGTATTAAACTATAACTAAGAAAACAACAATGAAGTTAACTTGAATCTTCATTTATTTCATCAAAGGCGCCAATACAGCATCGTTTAAAGAAATGTACCTGGATGAAACAGAGGAATCGATGAGTTCTAGGGGAGAAGGAGTAAACAATCAGCAGTAGACTCGAAGTAATGCAACAGGGAGATGAAAGCAAAAAGCAACACAGCAACCCAGCAATACAGCAAACGAGCAGTGATTCAAAGCAGAAAACCCAGAGAAGTCCAATAGAAAAACCCAGAAATCCTACTGTTGTATTGCTAGTTCTAGTCAAGCTAATGAATTTCAGATTACCCAATTGGAACTCAGATATATTGCTTATATTACTCAGATTTTGGAACCCCAGATATATTTCAGACTTATCTACCGTGGAATCCCCCTAATATTAGATTAGATTATTCTACAGTGGAGTCCCCCTAATATTAGATCAGATTACTTGGGGAGGAAGTATGGGATTAATCCCACTTCCCCCCTCCTAAAATTACTTATTCTACACTTTAGTCCCATTTTCAGTTACTAAAACCCTTCCAGCATGTGCTGGAAGGTTCCAAAAGATTCCTTTTAGGGCCTTTTACTAGTATAACCTTAGGGGTTTGAGATTTTTACAGATTTCCCATTTTTAGGAGACCATTATACCCCTAAATCTCTGCAAAATTGCAGAAATCAGGAGCATGAATGTCCCTATTACCCTCCTAAGTTCTTACTAGTTACTATTTTACCTTTTCGATACCCAATTGTGCCCCTAAGAGCACTGCTGATTTACCAGCTTGCCTAGGGCAGATTTTAGCTAGTTTTGAACCTATTTAACTAATAGCCAGCCCTGGTATTAGTATTTAAGGGCTGGCCAGATTTATTTCTAAGAACTATTTCAATTTTAGCCACTTTTAAGTTAATTCAGTCAATTAAGACCCATTTATTCCTAATTAAAGCTACTTGCAGGCATAGCCTGTTTTGTTATTATGCTTAACCTATTTAAAAGTTAGCCAGTCTCAAGTTGAGACTTAGCTTGGGCTATTAAAGCCATATACTGAACAGCTAGGCCCAAAACCTTTACAGGTTTGGCCACTTTGCTGTTCAGGGCTCAATATAGAGCCTGGGCTAGTCTGCATTTGCAGACATAGCCCTTTGCACAACCAGCCACTGTTTTAAGGTGGACTGTGTGTTAGGGCTCACAGAATTGGTCAACCCTTTGCAAGGTTGACCATTCTTAGGCCAATTATTAAACCTATAGCCTAATTATGATCATTTCAGTGTTTTATCCTATTTAAAAACTAACCACTTATGGAACCTAGAACTACAGCTATAACCAATCCTCCTAAAGTTAATGAATGTAAATCATATGCTCATATTGACAAGAACTGCTGAGAATTCAACCATTTTCAACATGTATAGCCACATAATATCAAACAGTGTGAAGCAATCAACCAAAACTCAGAAGGGAACAATTGATAGGGTTGAATCTTAATTAATCAGTTCACATTACCCAATTTCATGTGTCTATCAATGTCAAATCAGACTTAGTTACAAGCAGTTTATGTTATATAACACATTGAAAACTTCAAAACTAAAGGTTCATGGCATAGGCACTCAGAAGCATAGACTTTAGAAAATAGCCAACAATAGATGGAACATGACTCACTTTAGTCACACAGACCATAGAATAATATAGACATGGTAGCCAGGGTCTAAATATGAGAAGAAACAACAGAGGACAGTCATTCAAACTAGTGAAAGTTAACAAGGATAAACTAGCACAAAATTAAAGTCCAAAAACATGGACAAAAAGATATCTAAACTAACAAGATGAAGTAAACTACTATTATCAGAGGTCAAAGAGAGAGTTTCAAGTTAAGTCATGGAAACAAGAATCCAAACCAGTCAAGTGAACCTAATGACTGAACAACTAGACATGTAAAGAATCATAAAAAGAAGAGCAATCATGCTTGTTGAAAACTAATGGATCAATAACTACAATACCCAGAAGATGAAGAGGGAAATATAGATTTTTTAACTCAAAACAAACAGAATATACAAAGAACCCTAGTAATAAATAGTCAAAACAGGACAATAAAGATGATCATAAACACCCTAACTTTAAACAGGATCTCAAAAGAACAAGTTAAGACATGCGAAATCAAGCAAAGAAAGCATGAATCAAAGAAGAAGCTAAGACAAGACTCTATGTCTATCAGAGAAGTATGCAAAGCAAGGCTCTAGAACTAACATGATGAACAGAAACCAAAGGCACTCATAAGCATGCAAATCGAAACAAAAATACATAGAGATAAAGCATAGAATGCAATCAAAGGGATCAGGGACTGTAATGGAATCAGGTCAACTCTTTTGACTTAATCAGAAACATAACATGAGATTAACATCAAACAGAATCTTATCACTAACAGATTAAGCAACCTTATGTCTAAATATCAGAGATTCGCCCAAAGAGAATCATGGGAACATAATCGACCAGAGCCAAATCACAGACAAATCGGAAAAGGAGATGAACATGCTAGAGGCAAAGATATTCAGGACATGAGATAAAAGAAGAGAAATATCAACAAGAGCAGACGAAAATTAACACGCAAACACAAAAATCAACAGAAAACAAGACCAAAACATGTAAGAAATCACAAACAATCTTAGAAAACTAAAGAAAACTAAAGGGTGAGGGACTTAGCTTGCGGGGCCGGTCCCCCGAGCTTCCTATTCCCTTTTCTTTTCTTTTCTTTAATCCCAGACCCTCCCAGACCTTCAGGCCTTCTTCTTGTTTTCTTTTTCCTCTTATTCATTTCCAGATCTCTTTTTTTCTTCGATTTTTCTCTGATTTTTCTTTCAGGCCTAAAGACGAGGCCTTTTTTGGATTCTGGATTGCAGGAGGTGTTTTGGGGGTGGTAAAGGTGAGGTCTTGATTGGGGTTCGAACTTGGGGTCGCCGGAGTTAGGGTTCCGACGACCTTCTTCGGGATATTCGAGAAGTTTGAGGGACATTCGAGGGAACCAGTGGTATGGGTGGGTAGATCTCATGGAGAAGAAGAGAATGGCATTGGTTTCGTGTGGGTTCTCATACTTTGGTGGTCACCGGTGTAACTCCGATGACCGGGGTTTTGAAGAACGGTGTGTTTTTCTGGGGTTTTTGGGTGTGCTATGGCATGAAGATGAAGGAGAAGAAGACGGGAGAGGTAAAGGAGGCCGGCGACCACCGTGGAAGGTGGTGGCCGCCATGGCCGCCTAGGGCTTTCTGATGAAGACGATAGAGAGAAGAGAGGGGTGAGGGGCGGCTAGGTTAGGAATTTGGCAAAAATGACAAAATTCTCGGACATAAGCCTTATATAGGCCATATATCCAAGGTAATCTGAGCCGTCCGTTCGATCAAGATCGACGGCTTTGAATGGGCGTTACTTAAACGCCGCCGTTTTGCTTCTAATGAGACTAAGGTCTCACACCCTTGGATCAAATTGATCGAACGGCTGAGATTAAATCTCAGCATTAATTAAACCAAATAATTCCCTTAATATTCTCGGCCGTTAGATATAACAAAATGAACGGCCATGATTCAAACAAAATAGGAGGCCAGGCGGGCCAAATTGCTGGGCTAATTCACTGGGCCACTGGTTTGGACCACAATTGGCCCAAAATTATTTTCACAGCCCATTTTTTTTGTATTTTTCGATTTTAATCAATTTTTATGTATTTTCTTTTTATACTCTTTTTCTTCTTTTCTTTTATGAAAAATTAGAAATCCTAATTTACTACCTACTCTAATTTCCTAGTATTTTTGGTAATTTTCTGTTATTTTTTCCTAATTTCTACTACTTAAGCTATTTTTACTAATTTTCTAATTAACTAAACTAACAAATTAATTACTACTATTTTTTGATTTTTCTAATTTCTTACTTATTCAAATACACAAAAATATAACTAATTTCAAGCAAAACAAGTAATTGCACTCAAAAACATATTTATTTTAATTTTGGAATTATTTGCCTGGTGCAAAAATCATGTGCTCACAGCTGCCCCTCTTTGCTCGGGAACACGAAGAGTTTCAGTGCAAAGATAAGTGAGAAGTAATGAGAGATTTTTGCACATCGGCATATTCCGTGAAAGCATTTTTGAAAACCTTTTGACCGCACCCTGCTTTAGAGGTTGCCTACATATCCTGGGCTAAACAGAAATCAGGTCAGTGTAGTTCGGGAAGGTCTGGCAGTTTAAAACTACCAGACTCACTGTTGCATTGACACTGTTGAGACCTGCTGACTTACTCCTTATTACACCGGGGGGGGAAATGTAAAATGAAGAAGCTATTCTAAGCTATGATCCTACAATTACAATTGTCCCTAATCTAGCTTTTGTTCTTCTTCCCTTTCCGGTGATGCAGAATCTTCCTCTTTTTTGTTGATTTTCTTGTTTTTTCTTGATGACTCTCTTTTTTGTTGATTTTCTTGTTTTTCTTGATGACTCTCTTTTTTGTTGATTTTCTTGTTTTTCTTGATCCCGAGCTGAACCTCGCTCAAAACAAAACAACAAACTACCTTTTTTTTCTTTTTCTCGCCCAAATGTGGGCTTTTAAATTAAAAATGCAATGCGATGCGAAAAATATTCCCGTATTTGAAGGTGGGCGCCTAACGTAAATTTAAACGTGCAATGCAAATGCGGAAAATATTCCCGTATTTGAAGGTGGGCGCCTAACGTAAATTTAAACGTGCAATGCGGATGCGAAAATATTCCCGTATTTGAAGGCGGGCGCCTACCATAAAATTTAAACGTGCAATGCGAATGCAGAAAATATTCCCGTATTTGAAGGTGGGCGCCTAACGAAATTAAACGTGCAATGCGAATGCGTAAAATATTCCCGAATTTGAAGGTGGGCGCCTAACGTAAATTTAAACGTGCAATGCGAATGCGAAAATATTCCCGTATTTGAAGGTGGGCGCCTAACGAAATTTAAACGTGCAATGCGAATGCAGAAAATATTCCCGAATTTGAAGGTGGGCGCCTAACGGAATTGAAACGTGCAATGCGAATGCAGAAAATATTCCCGAATTCGAAGGTGGGCGCCTAACATAAATTTAAACGTGCAATGCGAATGCAGAAAATATTCCCGGATTTGAAGGTGGGCGCCTAACCATAAATTTAAACGTGCAATGCGAATGCAGAAAATATTCCCGAATTTGAAGGTGGGCGCCTAACGAATTGAAACGTGCAATGCGAATGCAGAAAATATTCCCGAATTCGAAGGTGGGCGCCTAACAGAAATTTAAACGTGCAATGCGAATGCAGAAAATATTCTCGGATTTGAAGGTGGGCGCCTAACAGATATTTAAACATGCAATGCGATGCAGAAAATATTCCCGAATTTGAAGGTGGGCGCCTAACAGAAATTTAAACGTGCAATGCAAATGCAGAAAATATTCCCGAATTTGAAGGTGGGCGCCTAACAGAATTGAAACGTGCAATGCGAATGCAGAAAATATTCCCGAATTTGAAGGTGGGCGCCTAACAGAAATTTAAACGTGCAATGCGAATGCAGAAAATATTCCCGAATTTGAAGGTGGGCGCCTAACAGAAAATTAAACGTGCGAGTGCAGAAAATATTTCCTCAGCCTGAGGACTGGGGAGTGGATTTTAAAATATGTTACCTCCTCTTTTTTGGTATTTTATTTTACCAACTTATCTCTTGCCTGTGAATTTCTCCACTTATTCGGCAGACTTTCTCTTTTTGGTATTTTTAAATTTTCCACATTGGTCACATTCACTTTAAAGTGATTAGTGACAATTTGTTCCTGCATGAAACAAAATTTATTAGATATAAACTGCCGGCAACTGGCATCCGCCGTCCCCACTTCTTATTGCTTCCTTTGTTTTTGCTTTCTCATGTTGCATGGCTTCGACTTCTTGTCTCTTGCAGACTCTTTTTGTATTTTCTCATTTTTTCCATTTTTGTTTTGTTTTCTTTTTCTTTGGCCATGCTTGCCAAGCCTCTTTATTCCTTTCCCCAATCTTCCATTCTTTCTGATCCAGAGTTATTTCAACTTCCGTTATTAGGAGCTGGTAGTTAGCTCTCAAAAGGGTAAACAATGAAATGCAGAAAAATGAAAGAAAGGTAAGGGTATTTTGGAGAGATGACAGAACTTATCTGGGTATTTGCTGGCTGATTCCGCTGACCATGCCATGTATTTAAACTCTGACCCAGTTCGTTCCAATCATTATTCTGACTCCAAATTGCCTTTGACCCAAACCGATACTCTTTTTTGTTGCTTTTTTTCTCTTTTCTGATAGTCCCCATGATCGCCTTACGGTGCCTCGAAAGGTTTTCACCAATAAGACTCTCTCATTTATTCTCTCAACCTCACAATCGTCTCACAGTGCCGATTAAGGTTTTCACCGATGAGACTCTCTCATTTTATTTCTCTCAACCTCACAATCGTCTCACAGTGCCGGCTAAGGTTTTCACTGATGAGACTCTCTCATTTTTTTTTTCCATTTTTCCTTTTTGTATTTTGTTTTCTGTTCCACGGGTATTGTCCGATACTTCACTCCTCATTCGTTGTATTCGTTATCATTTCAAAATCGATCAGAAGGTCTTTCTTTGGACTGTAACGTGGCTTTTGGATGGGTTAAGAAAGAAAGATATAAAGGCTCAAAATTTCAACGAGGGTTAAACATATTTACAACTCTCGGAATTATTAAAACATAACTTCTGCCCCAGTTTCAATATGTGGGGAATTTTTGGATTTTTCTTTATTGTGATTGAACCTCAGAGAGGCTGCCTACGTACCCTTTCGGGATCAAGTCAGACGTAGTTCATCCAACTTTATAAGTTAGATGGATTTCTTTTTTTTTTTGACTTTTTCCCGATTTCTGTCTTTTTCTCTTTTTTTCATTCATTTTTTCCATTTTTTTTTTATTTTTCATTTTTTGTCATTTTTCCATCATTTTATTTTTCATTCTGGCAATTACGAACTTATTGTATTAGAGTGATTCCGAGAGAGGGATATGAAAGAATTCATTCACTAAGGCTCAAAGGGTTAACAATGGATAAAGTGTTTGGATAGAGAATAAAATGCCTTTGTCATTTCAATTCCAAAATCACAACAAAATACAAAACATACAATTGAAAAGGAATCATACATAGTATCTTTTGACTGCATCTGAATTGATAGCAGTCTCTACGCACTTTCCTTCAACATCTGTTAAGTATAATGCTCCATTAGACAACACCCGTGATACCACGAACGGTCCCTGCCAATTCGGTGCAAACTTGCCTTTTGCCTCTGCCCAATGTGGTAAGATACGCCTCAATACCAGTTGTCCGACTTCAAACGTTCGAGGTCGTACCTTCTTATTATATGCTCTGGCCATTCTCCGCTGATACAACTGTCCATGGCAGACCGCGGCCAATCTCTTCTCATCAATCAAATTCAACTGTTCTAACCGGGCCTTTACCCATTCATCGTCATCTATCTCAGGATTCGGCTATAATTCGCAATGACGGTATTTCTATTTCTGCGGGTATAACAGCCTCCGTTCCATACACCAGGGTATAAGGTGTGGTTCCGATAGAAGTACGTACCGTCGTGCGGTAACCCATGAGAGCAAAGGGTAACTTTTCATGCCACTGCCTGGATCCTTCCACCATTTTCCGGAGAATCTTCTTGATGTTCTTGTTTGCCGCTTCTACTGCACCATTTGCCTTTGGCCTGTAAGGTGTGGAATTACGATGCGTGATCTTAAACCTTTCACAAACTTCTGCCATGAGATGACTGTTTAAATTGGCTCCATTGTCTGTGATAATCACCTTGGGGATTCCAAATCGGCATATGATATTTTCGTGCACAAAATCCACCACCGCTTTCTTCGTCACCGCCTTAAATGTCTTAGCTTCGACCCACTTGGTGAAATAATCAATTGCAACCAGGATAAACCTGTGCCCATTAGAAGCGGCTGGATCTATTGGGCCGATGACATCCATGCCCCAAGCAACAAAGGGCCATGGTGCCGACATTGTGTGTAACTCATAAGGCGGGGAGTGGATCAGATCCCCATGTACCTGGCATTGATGGCATTTCTTTACATACCTGATACAATCACGCTCCATCGTGAGCCAGTAATACCCTGCTCTCAAAATCTTCTTTGCTAGCACATATCCGCTCATGTGGGGTCCGCATACTCCAGCGTGTACTTCAATCATAATTTCTTCTGCTTGTTGTGCGTCCACACATCTCAATAAACCCAGATCTGGTGTTCTTTTATATACCACTCCTCCACTGAAGAAAAATCCATTGGCTAGACGCCTGATGGCTCTCTTTTGGTCTCCTGTGGCTTGCTCCGGGTATTTGCCAACTTTTAAGTATTCTCTAATATCATGATACCACGGCTCTCCATCCGACTCTTCTTCCACAACGAAGCAATAAGCATTCCGATCTCGGACTTGGATCTGGAGCGGATCTATGTATGTCTTGTCCGGATGATGCAACATAGAGGACAATGTGGCCAAAGCATCCGCAATCTCATTGTGCATTCTTGGGATGTGCTTGAATTCTATAGACTGGAATCTTTGAGACAACTCGTGCAAACAATACCGATATGGTATCAATTTCAAATCTCGTGTCTCCCATTCCCCCTAAATTTGGTGTACCAAGAGATCCGAGTCGCCCATGACCAAAATCTCTTGAATACCCATGTCAATCGCCATCCTTAATCCCAAGATGCATGCCTCATATTCGGCCATATTGTTGGTACAGAAAAATCGAAGCTGAGCTGTGACGGGATAGTGTTGTCCCGTACTTGAAATGAGTACCGCTCCGATACCAACGCCCCTGCTGTTGACGGCTCCATCAAAGTACATTTTCCATCCTGGCCTTTCCTCTTGCTCCATCTCCTCGACAAGAATTGCCTCTTCATCCGGAAAGTATGTTTTCAGTGGTTCATATTCATCATCCACCGGATTCTCGGCTAAGTGGTCCGCAATAGCTTGTGCCTTCATTGCCGTACGAGTCACATAAACAATGTCGAATTCTGTGAGCAGAATCTGCCATTTGGCCAGTCTTCCCGTAGGCATGGGCTTCTGAAAGATATACTTGAGAGGATCCAATCGTGATATCAAGTACGTAGTGTATGCTGACAAATAATGCTTTAGCTTCTGAGCCACCCAAATCAATGCACAACAAGTTCTCTCCAGTTGGGTATACTTCACCTCGTAAGATGTAAACTTTTTGCTGAGGTAGTAGATGGCTTGTTCTTTCCTGCCTGTCTCATCATGTTGACCCAGTACACAACCGAAAGAGTGATCTAGCACCGTCAAATACAAAATCAGAGGACGCCCTGGTTCTGGAGGAACTAACACCGGAGGATTGGCCAAATATTCTTTGATCTTGTCGAAGGCTTCCTGACACTCGTCGGTCCATTTCACGGCCGCGTCTTTCTTCAACAACTTGAAAATCGGCTCACATGTTGATGTCAACTGAGCAATAAACCGACTAATGTAATTCAACCTTCCTAATAAGCTCATGACCTCCTTCTTGTTCTTCGGCGGAGGTAGACTTTGAATAGCTTTGATCTTTGATGGATCCAGTTCAATACCTCGCCGGCTCACTATAAACCCCAGTAATTTCCCTGAAGGTACTCCAAAGGCACACTTCGCCGGATTGAGCTTTAAATTGTACCTCCGGAGTCTTTGGAAAAACTTCCTCAAATCTCTCACATGATCAAGTTGTTTTCCGGACTTTATGATGACATCGTCCACATATACTTCAATTTCTCGATGCATCATATCGTGGAACATTGTGGTCATTGCCCTCATGTAAGTTTCCCCAGCATTCTTCAATCCAAACGGCATTACTCTGTAACAGTACGTTCCCCAAGGTGTAATGAAGGCAGTTTTCTCAGCATCTTCTTCGTCCATCAGGATCTGGTGATAACCTGCATAACAATCCACAAACGAACCGATTTCATGCTTGGCGCAATTGTCGATCAATATGTGAATGTTTGGCAATGGGAAGTCATCCTTCGGACTAGCTTTGTTGAGGTCTCTATAGTCTACACACACTCCGGTTTTGCCGTCTTTCTTCGGGACCGGCACAACATTTGCCAACCAGGTGGGGTATTTGGTAACTCTTATGACCTTTGCCTCGAACTGCTTATTCACCTCTTCTTTTATCTTCACGCTAATGTCCGTTTTGAATTTTCTCAGCTTTTGTTTCACTGGCCGGCATTCCGAGTAGATTGGCAACTTGTGTACCACTAGATCTGTGCTAAGTCCGGGCATGTCATCATAGGACCAGGCAAAGATGTCCTTAAATTCATGTAACAACCTTATCAATTCATCCCTGAGGGGTGCCTCCAAATGCACACTAATCTTTGTTTCTCGGACATCATCTTCGCTCCCCAAATTTACAGATTCCGTATCACTCAGATTCGGTTTGGGTTTTTCCTCGTATTGTTTCATGTCCTTACTTATTTCCTCCAGGGCTTCCTCATCCTCACATTCTATTTCACTATCTTCCTCAATTTCTTGTATAGTAGCGTGATTGTCAGAACTGGGTCTAGAATCCTTCACGCATGACATGGCATTGGAATCAACACATGCAAAACTGTACAAAAGGAAAAATAAAGAAAAATAAGGCAAAAGGAAAGAAAAAGGAAAAACCGCATTTCATTAATAAAAGAAACGAACGATGTTCGGGATACATGGTGATTTTTTTTTCATGAGGGGAATGGATAAAATAACAACTTTCGGGGAAACAATGATGAAATTTTGAGCTAACTACCAAGACTCCTTCCGGATAAGGAAAGGAGTAGCTTCCCAATTGTTCAATGTGACTCGGGGCCCCACAAATTGCACGTCCATGTTGCTCGTGCCTTCCCCTGCTTCAATCGTATTCACCTCCCAAAACATTTTCTCAAAACCAAGCATTTCTTCATCAAGTTGGGTCTCAATGCACTTTGCTGCAGCAGATGGTTGATATTTTGTACCAGGCCTGATGAAGATGTCGGATAATTTGGGTATGGGTTTGGGCAAGGTCCAGTTTTTCTTGGCTTTAGAGGCTCTTCGGATATCGGCAAAGGTGGGTTTGAACCCTAAGCCGAATGTACCTTTATTCTCCGGAAGCTGAACTGGTTGAGTGACTCCCTGCAGTGTTTTACCTAATCCCCTCCCTGGTGCAAATCCGTTTTTCAGCATTTCTCTGGCCACCATTACAGCAGTTGGTGCCAACATCGGGGTTGATAACTTTTCTCCTTCAGCAACTCTATTCACCTCAACAGCATCCGTCACTTGGTAAACCCAAGGACCCCGATCCCCATCAGCACCGTCAAAAGGTGCTACCACATTACAAGCATTTTCCTCTCCGTGTACAACAATCTCTTGCTGCTCCCATTCAAACTTGACCATCTGGTGTAGAGAAGATGGTACCGCTTTGGCCGCATGAATCCAGGGTCGACCTAACAACAAGTTATATGATACGGCAATATCAAGCACCATGAACTCCATCGTAAAATCAACGGGACCGATGGTCACTTCCAAAATAATATCCCCCAACGTGTTCTTACCTCCGCCGTCAAACCCTCTCACATTGATACTGTTCCTCCGGATTCTGTCCGGGCTAATGTTCAGCTTCCCTAAGGTTGACAGTGGGCATATGTTCGCGCTCGATCCATTGTCAATCAATACCCTGGTCACGACTGACTCTTCACTCTTTACTGTAAGGTATAATGCTTTATTGTGTTCAGTTCCTTCCACCGGCAGCTCCCTATCAGAGAAGGTGATTCTATTGGACTCGAAAATTTTGCTGGTAATCTTCTCCAAATGACACACTGAAATCTTCTCCGGAACATGAGCCTCATTTAAAATCTTCATAAGAGCCTTCCGGTGCTCCTCCGAATGTATCAACAAAGATAACAAAGAAATCTGGGCCGGGGTCTTTCTTAACTGCTCGACCACTGAGTACTCTTGTGACTTCATTTTCTTAAGAAATTCCTCTGCTTCCTCCTCCGTCACTGGCTTCTTCAGTTGACTTTCTTTCACCGTTTTCATCTTTCTCAGTTCCTCCGGAGCAAAACACCTTCCAGATCGAGTAAGTCCATGCGTTTCATTAACTTCACCAGAAATCTCTTTTCCCTTGTAAACTACTGTTACCTTGTTATAGTTCCAAGGCACAGCCTTTGTATTCACCACTGGCATTTGCACTACTGGTTTTATGATTACTGGCTCTGCACTTGCTCCTTTCACGGTTACGATCGTCTTTGCACCTGGAACTACCACCTTTAAACCTCCCATCACTACTGGCTTTGGTTTCTCAACAATTGCTTCCTTTTTCACAATTTCTTTCTCTAACTTGTCACTCGACTTTATCATCATGACGGCCTGAGATGGTTTTTGATTGCCATCACCCTGCACCAGTTCTATCATATTTGTTTCGTGATGATTCGGCAATGGATTTTGGGTAATGTTTGGGGCCTCGGGAGCCTGCACTTCAATTCTCCTCTCATCGATAAGATCTTGAATGGCATTCTTTAATTGCCAACACTTCTCAGTATCGTGGCCCAACGTTCCTGAACAATATTCACATTTGACAGAAGAATCAAGATTTTTCGGGGGTGGGTTCGGATTTTTTGGCGCGATTGGTCTCACCATCCCCAATTCTTTCAACCTGTGGAAAAGACCGGTATATGACTCTCCGAGAGGAGTGAATGTTCTTCTTGCTTTGTTTCTCCAATCAGCGTCCGGCCTGGGTCTATTCTGGTTTCGGTAAGGTTTAGGGGTTGGGTATGTGTTTTGGGTATGGTACACATTGTGTGGAGCTTGAGCTCTCCACACGTGGGGTGGCGGTGGTGGATAAGCTTGGGTTTGAGGGTGATGGTAATGTGGTACAGTCGGTGGGTATGGTGGTGGTGGTGGGTTATATGGGCTTGGTGCATGTAAGGATTTGGCGGGTAAGATGGTGGTGGTGGATTGTATGGGGTTGACGGGCTTGGTGGGTGTTGGCGGTAAGGTCTGGGTGGGTTATAATGTGGGTTGCGACTCCAGGGCCTGCTTTCAACGGTTGCCACTTCTTCTTTCTTCTTCTTTCCCATCACTCCTCCACTTCCACTCTGTATAGCTTGATTGGTGGCTTTGATAGCCGAGAAACTCATAATTTTGTTTGTCTTCAAACCCTCTTCTACAAAACTTCCCATTTTCACAACTTCGTTGAAACTTTTTCCAATTGCCGACACTAGATGGCCGTAGTAGGTTGGATCCAAAGCTTGCAGAAAACAATCCACCATCTCTCCCTCTTTCATCGGTGGATCCACTCTAGCGGCCTGTTCCCTCCATCTAAAACCGTATTCTCTAAAGCTCTCTCCTGGCTTTTTCTCCAGCTTGGTAAGGGATAACCTGTCGGGTATGATCTCCAGATTGTACTGAAAATGACTGGCAAAAGCTTGTGCTAAATCATCCCAAACGAACCATCTTGTATGGTCCTGTCGAGTATACCATTCCAGCGCTGATCCACTCAAACTTTGGCTAAAGTACGCCATCAACAATTCATCTCTACCTCCCGCGCCTCTCATCTTGCTACAATATCCTCTTAGATGAGCTACAGGATCCCCGTGTCCGTTGTACATGTCGAACTTGGGCAACTTAAATCCTGCAGGAAGCTGCACCTCAGGGAACAAACACAGGTCTTTGTAGGCTACACTTACTTGCCCTCCCAGCCCTTGCATATTGCGGAAAGCGTTCTCAAGACTCTTCACCTTTCGAGCCATCTCCTCCTGCCCGGCACTAGCTTCTATCATGGGAGCGTGAGACTCGTGTTGTCTGAAAGTAGGCTCCGGGGGTAGTAGTGAGAATCCCGGATATGAAACATTGGTTCGCTAGAGGATTTGTGGATAACAACGGCGGAGGTGCCACATATACAGGAGCAACTCGTGGAACCCGAGGTGGTGTTTGCTTGGCTGGAGGTGGTGGCATTTGGGAGGTGGAAGCATAGTAGCGAGGGTAATCTGGGTAGGTGGATGACGAGTTCAGATTGTTGGTGGCTCGTGGTTAGGATTGGCCGGAGGGACATATGCAGGTTAGCAGTGGTAGGCCGGCAGTGGTCGACCTCTCGACTGTGCCCGGTACATTTCAGCCATCCGTTGTCTTAACTTGTACATTTCTTCTTTCATCCCCGCCACATCCACGATCTCTTCTTCGTGAGCAGGGTCTACAATGGTTGCCTCGATCTCCTGGGATACAGCCTTTGTCATCTTTTTGGATCTGGTGTTGTATGAGTGGGTAGCCAGTATGCCAGTTGCCTAGAAAATCTGGACTCACAAACATCAACACTCGTTAGTTGTTAGCGCATGAATAAGATGTAACGACTTAAAAACAAACACATTTGCTCGAGTCGTTATGCATCATCCCGGCCGCTGCTCATTTCAATCATCTCTTTTTTCCCGCTCTTTTTCTTTCCTTTCTTTTCTTCTTTTCTTTTCTTTTCTTTTTTTTGCTTGCTTTTCTCTCTCTTTTTTTTTTTTTTTTTTTGCTTTTCTTTTCCTTCTTTTATTGCTTTTTCTTTGCCGTTTTCATAATCACGCTCCTATTTATTTGCCTAGCGGATATGAAGGAAATGACATAAAGTAAAAGAATTGGTAACAACACTTTGTTTTCTCATTGATAATTCAAAACCTTGATTACAAAGTGATGTTTAAGAAAAAGAAAAATAAAATAAAAGACGATGCATGACCTAAGAGTACATTAATGCACCTAGTGCCCGCGAGGCATCGTTCGGCCTTGCCGCGGGCCTATATGCTAAACCCCTTTGAAGCCTATCCAGGTCGGCCATGACTTGTTGTACAAAATACTTCACTGCAGAAACAAAAGTCCTCCGAGTCATATCTTCACAAAGCTGAGTCTTTCGGGTGATGTACTGGGCGATGCGAACAATCTTTTCTCTGATGACCCCTTTTTCTTGCAATAGACGACTTATTTGTTGATTGCGAGCGTCCAAGACATGTTGGTTGTCCTTTTGCACCCGTTGTAGCTCCAATTTTAATCTAGCCATGGTCGTGTAGCAATATTCTCTTTCTTCCTCAAGATCTTTGATAATCTTGTTGCTCTTGGCCGTGGCTGAGATCATTTTCTTTCTAAGCTGAGCTATTTCAACATCATGCTTGCCTTGTAGCTGCCGGACCAACTTGGCTCTTTCCTCGGCGTCTTTGTCCATTTGCTTCCGAGCCTTGGCTAACTCTTTTTCAGCTACGTCCAAATCAAAGCTGTAGTCATTCACTTTCCGCCGGAGAATCTCAATTAACTTTTCATCCCGGGCTGAACGGACTGGAGTCTCGGATGCAATTTTCATTTGAGCTATTTGAGCCTTCAACATATCATTTTCTTTTTTCAGCTGTTTCTTTTCCCCTTCATCGGATGCTGCTTGTAAGCCGCTTTCGAAATGAAGATTTCTCAGTTTATCTTCCAACAGACCGATTTTGGCTTTATATTCCTTTTCCTTGGCCGCCCATCTCAGATTTTCCTCGGATTGCTCTATCAGGTCTTGCAAGTGAGGTCTCTTTGAAAGACGTTCGTGTTCAACCCCTCGTCGGTACCACGTGGAGTACCCAGGTGATATCTCCCCCTTTGCTCTATTCGGCACACAAGTATCAATCTTCAAATTTTGGCACTCATTCCAGATTTGCCGGATTTTTGCTTCCGGAATTGCCCGTCCTGGACCAATCTCCACGGCCTGCACACTGAGGTCTCCATCCCTCGGAATAATCTGACACCGACCCAACTGTCGCAAAGCTCTGTATGGAGCATAAGGTTGTATACTCTTCAAACCCATGATCAAAAACGGCGATCCCTCCGTTGGCATGTATATTACCTCGTCAAGAGGTAACCAGTCATACGTCCAATCAATTTGACCGTCAGTTAGTGATCGAAAATACACAATCCAACCTTGGACTCCCTCTGGCAACTTTACTTCTTTTGTCCTCGCATTGAACTCTTCCAAACATGTCCGATCGGCCGAACCATAGCTCGAGAATGAAGGGTGGTGGCACAGATGCTCAAATAGCCAGATTTGCAAGATCAAGTTACACCCTTCGAAGAAAGTAGCCCCCGCTTTGCACGCAATCAGAGCACGATAGATATCCGCAACAATCATCGGGGCCAGAGTACAGTTTTCTTGTACTATCAGTGTGGTAGCTACCCCGGCGACTTTTATATTGATATGGCCATCTTTCCTCGGGAATACCACAACTCCAAGAAATGCCACCAAAAATGCGAACCTCCGGTGTTCTTCCCATTTCGCCCTGTTGGACTTACAGCATAATTTGTTGGTTGGGTCGTTGAAACCCCCAACGTGTCCAAACCTGTTGTAGATGAAGCTTAAAGAACAAAATCCGTCGGCCAGATCTTCATTATGAACATTCCGGGCGATTTTCAAAGAGTCGAGGAAACGATGTACCGTCACCATTCTCGGAGATACCGGGTATTTTCCTTTCAGCGGAACCTCAGTTTTCCCGATGTAGAAGGCAATCTCCTCTAAAGTAGGGGTAAGCTCAAAATCTGGGAAATGAAATACGTTGTGTGCCGAATCCCAAAACGAGACCAACGCTCTAATCACATCACCCCGAGGAACTATTTCGAGTAACCCCGTAAGGCCCTTCAAGTACTTTTTGACCCAGTCTTGACCATCGGATCCCATGTCCTGCCACCATAATCTCAGCTCCAAAGGGATTTTATTTAGGGAAAATTGTTCATTCATCATCGTGCTCGTCCCGCACATTTATTAAGGTGATTTTATTTAGAAAAGGAAAAATCTTTTTCAATGCAAGTTTTCAATTTTTGAATGAAAGAAAAGAAAAATGATTTTTCGAAGTGGCCATTTTTGCAAAAACAACCTTCTTTCCGTCGTCCTTTTGGAACATTCGGCCATTTCCAAAAATAGCAATCACCTCGATTATTTGAAAAGAAAATCTTTTTGGTCTTTTTTCTAAAAGTGTGGTTGGACCCGTTTAAGGGTTGCCTACGTATCCCACCTAATGGCGAGAATCAAACCTCCGTAGTTCGGTCAGATTATTTGACCAATTATTTCAAAAATGCTCCACCTTTTCTTTTTCCAATTTTCAAATTTTCCGGATACCTATTTTCTACAAATCATTATTTTCCTCTCTCTTTTTTTTTCTTTTTCAACAATTTTCCAATCTCGGGATTTTCGCCGGTCCGCATAACGATCAAGGACAATAAAATGCAACACATAGCATGCTCGGTCTTTTCAATACCGGGTCACCTGTCCTAGACGGACCCAACCCCTGTGTTGAGTCCCCTAAGTCAAACATGATGCAAATAATCGTCCTAGACCTATGTTCAAAATCTTACGGTTTCATGGATTGCTAGACCGTGTACCCGAGCGGACAACTCGAATCGAGGAGGGGGCTACGTACCGGTGACCCGCGGAGTCAATCGGCTTTGTAACTTATCCGGCCTCTGTTTTCTTAATTTAAGGTGACTTTTAACAGAAAGGGGAGTCTCAACCAGTAAGCACATCCCCGAGGAAGAAGAGAGAAGGGTTTTCGGCACAATTTTATATATACAGTCCAGATAATATCAAAGCGATAAAGCACATAGCATGTTATTCAAATCATATAATGAAGTCAAACAAAAACGCAAACGGCAGTTCTAAGGAGCTCGAGTTCTTAAACCCCGAAATCGAAATTCAGGGTTGGATCCCCAGCAGAGTCGCCAGAGCTGTCACACCTCCCTTTTTACTACCCCGACATGCGTAAGGTGTATAAATACACTTGTAGGGTATACCCCGACGCTCAATTACCCGAGACGGATAAAGTAACGTAAGGGAAGGAGTTTTTCCAATTTAAGGACAATCGGTTCGGGATTTATTAGAGATTAATCAGAGTCGCCACTTGGGAATGACAATGGTGTCCCAAGTCACCGGTTGATCCCGAATCCGAGGAATTTTGACTCTTTGAAATGTCTGCGAAGCAGAGATCCGGATAAGGAACTCTGTTAACCCGGGAGAAGGTGTTAGGCACTCCCGGATTCCGTGGTTTTAGCACGGTCGCTCCACTGTCGTTTTTGACTTTTATTTGACTCAGTTATAGATTTTAACAACATAATGTGCTTTTTACATAAATTTTAGGAATTTGCGACATCGCGGAAACACGCTTCGAGTCATACCGCAACCAGTACGCCTATGACTTTCGGTATATTTCAGCTTTGCCGAGACTTGGATTTGAGTCGCACCAAGTGCACACTCGTTCATAGGAAGGTATATTAAAATCGTGCCCTAAAGTAACATCTATCGGCTTTTTAAATCTTTTGGGAGAAGCTATGGAATTTACTATTAGCTTTCCCGGATCTATTTTGTGTTTATATCATTATTAAATGGGGGCCCCGGTGTTATTCGGGCGAGGCTCATCCCAAACTATTTATTAAAGGATACTAATATTTGGCTAAGTTTTCTATATTTGTTTTTGCCTTAATCGTAATACTAACACTATAATAATCCAAGACCGTTGAGTTTTTACCAATTAATTAGGCGTGGTTCTTCAGCCTTGTACTAGATGTGCTTAAGCAGACTTCAGATCTTTATTTGGGCAGCCTAATCGAATGATACTGTAATTCAAGCCCACGTAATGTTTTGGGCCCAAACCAGAATGTAATAACAATAATATGGCATAAAATTCATAACGGAAAAGGTGCTCAGCATTTGAAAACAAAGAATCAACCATTTTATTATTGAAAAGGAAATTTTGTACACAAAGCAATAAGCAGTGAAGGCATAGCCAATTATGATTACTAATTCTAAGAAGTCTGATTACATAAGAAAATCTAAAAATAATTAAGCTGATTAACTACAACTATGAACTAACTAACTGACTACTTCGTATAATTTCAACACCAATTTCATTTGCAACTTTTACTTAGTATTATCCCCAATTCTTCTTTTCTATAGCCTACTTTTATTTCTGATCATTGGATTTAGACTAACTATATTCATAATGATTATATAACCTGATTGTTTCATGTTTCGTCCTTAAGTATCTACGGGTGAATGATTCAAAACTCATGCATAGTTATACTACTGTTTCCTTCATGAAATTCGTTAGCAAATTGCAGGCATTACTAATTAACTTGTATTTTAAGTTTTCCTAATTAAACTAAGTGACAAGCTATCTACACTACATCTCGACTATACTACAGCTGGTACTACATTATTACATTGTCTTCGTTTCTGTCTTTGCTACTATCTACTACAACAAAACAAATTACAGTATTAAACTATAACTAAGAAAACAACAATGAAGTTAACTTGAATCTTCATTTATTTCATCAAAGGCGCCAATACAGCATCGTTTAAAGAAATGTACCTGGATGAAACAGAGGAATCGATGAGTTCTAGGGGAGAAGGAGTAAACAATCAGCAGTAGACTCGAAGTAATGCAACAGGGAGATGAAAGCAAAAAGCAACACAGCAACCCAGCAATACAGCAAACGAGCAGTGATTCAAAGCAGAAAACCCAGAGAAGTCCAATAGAAAAACCCAGAAATCCTACTGTTGTATTGCTAGTTCTAGTCAAGCTAATGAATTTCAGATTACCCAATTGGAACTCAGATATATTGCTTATATTACTCAGATTTTGGAACCCCAGATATATTTCAGACTTATCTACCGTGGAAATCCCCTTTTTCAGCTCTTTGAAGGTGTATTTATAGCTAACCTTTAGGGCTGATTACTTGGGGAGGAAGTATGGGATTAATCCCACTTCCCCCCTCCTAAAATTACCTATTCTACACTTTAGTCCCATTTTCAGTTACTAAAACCCTTCCAGCATGTGCTGGAAGGTTCTAAAGATTCTCTTTTATGGCCTTTTACTAGTATAACCTTAGGGGTTTGAGATTTTTACAGATTTCCCATTTTTAGGAGACCATTATACCCCTAAATCTCTGCAAAATTGCAGAAATCAGGAGCATGAATGTCCCTATTACCCTCCTAAGTTCTTACTAGTTACTATTTTACCTTTTCAATACCCAATTGTGCCCCTAAGAGCACTGCTGATTTACTAACTTACCTAGGGCAGATTTCAGCTTGATTTGAACCTATTTAACTAATAGCCAGCCCTGGTATTGGTATTTAAGGGCTGGCCAGATTTATTTCTAAGAACTATTTCAATTTTAGCCACTTTTAAACTAATTCTAGTCAATTAAGACCAATTTATTCTTAATTAAAGCTAATTGCAGGCATAGCCTGCTTTGTTATTATGCTTAACCTATTTAAAAGTTAGCCAGTCTCAAGTTGAGACTTAGCTTGGGCTATCAAAGCCATATACTGAACAGCTGGGCCCAAAACCTTTACAGGTTTGGCCACTTTGCTGTTCAGGGCTCAATATAGAGCCTGGGCTAGTCTGCATTTGCAGACATAGCCCTTTGCACAACCAGCCACTGTTAAACAGTGAGCTGTGTGTTAGGGCTCACAGAATTGGTCAACCCTTTGCAAGGTTGACCATTCTTAGGCCAATTATTAAACCTATAGCCTAATTATGATCATTTCAGTGTTTTATCCTATTTAAAAACTAACCACTTATGGAACCTAGAACTACAGCTATAACCAATCCTCCTAAAGTTAATGAATGTAAATCATATGCTCATATTGACAAGAACTGCTGAGAATTCAACCATTTTCAACATGTATAGCCACATAATATCAAACAGTGTGAAGCAATCAACCAAAACTCAGAAGGGAACAATTGATAGGGTTGAATCTTAATTAATCAGTTCACATTACCCAATTTCATGTGTCTATCAATGTCAAATCAGACTTAGTTACAAGCAATTTATGTTATATAACACATTGAAAACTTCAAAACTAAAGGTTCATGGCATAGGCACTCAGAAGCATAGACTTTAGAAAATAGCCAACAATAGATGGAACATGACTCACTTTAGTCACACAGACCATAGAATAATATAGACATGGTAGCCAGGGTCTAAATATGAGAAGAAACAACAGAGGACAGTCATTCAAACTAGTGAAAGTTAACAAGGATAAACTAGCACAAAATTAAAGTCCAAAAACATGGACAAAAAGATATCTAAACTAACAAGATGAAGTAAACTACTATTATCAGAGGTCAAAGAGAGAGTTTCAAGTTAAGTCATGGAAACAAGAATCCAAACCAGTCAAGTGAACCTAATGACTGAACAACTAGACATGTAAAGAATCATAAAAAGAAGAGCAATCATGCTTGTTGAAAACTAATGGATCAATAACTACAATACCCAGAAGATGAAGAGGGAAATATAGATTTTTTAACTCAAAACAAACAGAATATACAAAGAACCCTAGTAATAAATAGTCAAAACAGGACAATAAAGATGATCATAAACACCCTAACTTTAAACAGGATCTCAAAAGAACAAGTTAAGACATGCGAAATCAAGCAAAGAAAGCATGAATCAAAGAAGAAGCTAAGACAAGACTCTATGTCTATCAGAGAAGTATGCAAAGCAAGGCTCTAGAACTAACATGATGAACAGAAACCAAAGGCACTCATAAGCATGCAAATCGAAACAAAAATACATAGAGATAAAGCATAGAATGCAATCAAAGGGATCAGGGACTGTAATGGAATCAGGTCAACTCTTTTGACTTAATCAGAAACATAACATGAGATTAACATCAAACAGAATCTTATCACTAACAGATTAAGCAACCTTATGTCTAAATATCAGAGATTCGCCCAAAGAGAATCATGGGAACATAATCGACCAGAGCCAAATCACAGACAAATCGGAAAAGGAGATGAACATGCTAGAGGCAAAGATATTCAGGACATGAGATAAAAGAAGAGAAATATCAACAAGAGCAGACGAAAATTAACACGCAAACACAAAAATCAACAGAAAACAAGACCAAAACATGTAAGAAATCACAAACAATCTTAGAAAACTAAAGAAAACTAAAGGGTGAGGGACTTAGCTTGCGGGGCCGGTCCCCCGAGCTTCCTATTCCCTTTTCTTTTCTTTTCTTTAATCCCAGACCCTCCCAGACCTTCAGGCCTTCTTCTTGTTTTCTTTTTCCTCTTATTCATTTCCAGATCTCTTTTTTTCTTCGATTTTTCTCTGATTTTTCTTTCAGGCCTAAAGACGAGGCCTTTTTTGGATTCTGGATTGCAGGAGGTGTTTTGGGGGTGGTAAAGGTGAGGTCTTGATTGGGGTTCGAACTTGGGGTCGCCGGAGTTAGGGTTCCGACGACCTTCTTCGGGATATTCGAGAAGTTTGAGGGACATTCGAGGGGAACCAGTGGTATGGGTGGGTAGATCTCCGGGAGAAGAAGAGAATGGCATTGGTTTCGTGTGGGTTCTCATACTTTGGTGGTCACCGGTGTAACTCCGGTGACCGGGGTTTTGAAGAACGGTGTGTTTTTCTGGGGTTTTTGGGTGTGCTATGGCATGAAGATGAAGGAGAAGAAGACGGGAGAGGTAAAGGAGGCCGGCGACCACCGTGGAAGGTGGTGGCCGCCATGGCCGCCTAGGGCTTTCTGATGAAGACGATAGAGAGAAGAGAGGGGTGAGGGGCGGCTAGGTTAGGAATTTGGCAAAAATGACAAAATTCTCGGACATAAGCCTTATATAGGCCATATATCCAAGGTAATCTGAGCCGTCCGTTCGATCAAGATCGACGGCTTTGAATGGGCGTTACTTAAACGCCGCCGTTTTGCTTCTAATAAGACTAAGGTCTCACACCCTTGGATCAAATTGATCGAACGGCTGAGATTAAATCTCAGCATTAATTAAACCAAATAATTCCCTTAATATTCTCGGCCGTTAGATACAACAAAATGAACGGCCATGATTCAAACAAAATAGGAGGCCAGGCGGGCCAAATTGCTGGGCTAATTCACTGGGCCACTGGTTTGGACCACAATTGGCCCAAAATTATTTTCACAGCCCATTTTTTTTGTATTTTTCGATTTTAATCAATTTTTATGTATTTTCTTTTTATACTCTTTTTCTTCTTTTCTTTTATGAAAAATTAGAAATCCTAATTTACTACCTACTCTAATTTCCTAGTATTTTTGGTAATTTTCTGTTATTTTTCCTAAATTTCTACTACTTAAGCTATTTTTACTAATTTTCTAATTAACTAAACTAACAAATTAATTACTACTATTTTTGATTTTTCTAATTTCTTACTTATTCAAATACACTAGTTTCAAGCAAAACAAGTAATTGCACTCAAAAATATATTTATTTTAATTTTGGAATTATTTGCCTGGTGCAAAAATCATGTGCTCACAGGATCAACCCCCGTATTTGAATAGATAAAGACATCAACCTTATGTTAGAACATCTAACCGCCTCTTCCGAGAGATGCATATGTCGTGTTATGACACATCACACCCCTTCAGAATGAAAGAGATATGCCTCCACTATTATATGCTCATAACCTTTGTGTTTACCCTTCAGAGGTAGTGTACGCACTCGATAAGCTGGGCACGAAGGTGCAATGGCCACTAAAAATGAAATCGGACCCGAGTGCAAGAAGGTCAAATGTCCTATGTGAATTCCATTAGGAAAGAGGACACAAGACCGAATATTGCATAGGCCTACGACAAGAGGTGGTCAGGAAGTTAAACCAGAGGTACCTAAAGGAATCGCTCAACGATAAAGGAAGGACCAACTTCACCAGAGGACGTGACCCCTCTTAGGGACCTCCAAAACCACCACTGCCGGCATACATCATCCAAATGATTATCGGTAGCGGTGATGATTTGGTGATCAACTATGTGAAGTTCACCACTATGCACAAACTCAAATGTACGGTCACTCACGAATGGTATGATGACTTCGAAGACAGTATCATCTTCAAAAAGTCAGATGCCGACGGTTTATCTTTCCCTCACTAGATGCTTTAGTTATAACTTTATGCATCGCTGATATGGATGTAAAAAGAATCATGGTAGATGACAAAAGAGGCGCGTGTATTATCCACCCGAGAGTTCTCGTGAAAATAAGGCTCAAGGATATTATAATACCGTATTGCATAACACTAACGAGATTCAACAATGTAGTAGATCGGACACCCGGGAAGATAGTGTTGCCTGTCTTAGCAGAAGGAGTCACGTTGGAAACCACATTCCACGTCATGAACCAAGAAACATCCTATAATGCTGTCACACCTCTTTTTTTTACCTACGGAGCTCTACTCGGATAAGGAAAATGTGTATTTCTACACTTTACCCGTGAGGGGATCAGAAGGAGTTTTTCCACTTTAAGGACAATCAGAACGGGATTAGTTATTTAAATTTTCAGAGTCGCCACTTGAGAATATAATGGTGTTCCATGTCACCAGTTTAATCCCAAACCGAGGAAAGTTTGACTCTGTTACAGTCCGCGAACTAGAAATATAGATAAGGAATTCTGTTAACCCGGGAGAAGGTGTTAGGCACTCCCGGATTTCGTGGTTCTAGCACGGTCGCTCAACTGTTGTTTTGATTTTATCTGATTTCAAATTATATATTTTAATTATGTGCAAGTATACTGCTTTTGAATTTTACGTATTTGCAACGTTGTGAAAATACATCCTCGACCACACCGTACCAGTACGCTTTTGGCTTCGAATATATTTTGACTTCGTTGGGAGTAAGATTTGGGTCACATAAATGTGCACTCGTTCAAAGGAATGTATATTAAATTATGCCTAGCGCTGTCTATTCTTGTTATATTTTGGAAAAGATCGTGAAATTGTCTAAACGATCCTTCGGGGTCTAAAGTTTTATAGTTATTATTTGGGGGCCCCATGTGTTTTTATCTTGTAACGAGACTCGTCCCATTTCAATTTTAGAGGTTAAGCCTATTTGTGTACTATATTTTCTAATTCTATTTTTTCCTTAATAGAGATGCTAATAAATGATTTTTGTCATTATCTATTTGGATCCAGGCCTTTATTCATTATTGGGCCTGGAATCTGCGCCACTTAACAAAGCTGCACCAGAGTGCTATTGGCTAATTAAAGCCCAGTTGATATTATTTGGATCTGTTCTCATAGGCTTAAAAGCCATTTTGATCGGATCTGTGCCTTTATTGACACTTAGGCCCAGATTATCAACATCTAAAGCAAGTTTAAAACGGATTAACATTTTTATGAAATAACAACACTATAAACAAATATTATTCAGTATTCACAATTAACTATTCCTACTAAACCCAAATTACATTTGAACATTACTAGTTTCAATGTTGTCAATTAATTAAGAACCTTGACATATAATTTTAATCAACTTATTGCTGTTTAACTACTAGATTAGTAGAATCTGATCCATGAATTATCTATCGATCGAGATACTAATTGCAGAGTTATTTTGTTGTTTTTATTTAACTGAAAACAATATTCTGAATTTTCAACTAAAACATGCTCGAATTACCATTGTCACTACATTCATATTCAGATTGCCATATCACAAAGTTTAGTGCAAGTTTTATAGCTAAACTAGTTTCAGTAGTGAAAAAACAGTAACACAATTTAAAATTCAACTAAGTCATATTCTCAAATTGGCTGGTACTGATTTGGAATTCAATTGACAAAAATCTAAGCATTTGCGTATTACCTGTCTAATTTTTAGAATAGTTATAAATCTATAAGCGAATTAACTAGGTTTTAACCAGTTTTAGTTTTAGATCTAGGTAATTATTTTTACTAACCTATTTAATCTATTTCCTATATCATTATTTACTACTACTAGAATTTGAATTATATTCGTTCAGTCCAGTACTTATTACAACCCAAATCCTATATGAATTACATAAAATCTAAGCATCTATAGCTACAAAACAGAAATATAGATATACAATTGCAAATTGAACTAATCAACATTTCTCATTCCTTCAAAAGCATTTCAATTACATCCGCAAGAGGTAGTAGTGCACCTAATCAAATGAGAGAAACAACAAGTTCCAAGGTTTAAGGAGAAGAGAAATCAGCAATAGCAGCAAGCAAATATCAACAGCAGTAGAGGCAAATTATCACAGCGGCAAGTGTAACTTCAGAAGAGGACCCAGCAAATTCAACCAAACAAATAGGAAAGCCAAGCGAATTCAACCAAAACAAGTAGAAAACCCAGTAAACTTAACCAACAGATGAAGAACAAAGATCAGAAGTTCTAGAATACCACGCGAACTAGCAGCAATTGCACAATAACAGTATTTCAGTATGTATTTAGTGTATTTCTGTATGTTAAATCTTCTGAACCTTTGAAATAAGGCCTGAAGGGGCCTATTTATAGAGTAGAATGGGAGGAAAAATTGAATTAAATATTCAGATTTCCCACTCCTACTCTTTTTGATTTATTTCAGTTAAGTCTAAGCTATTTTTGACAAGAATACACTTAAACCCATGCTAGAAGGTTCTAGGGTATTCTATATCATTCTTTTAGGCGTTAATGCCTTTATTACCCTCATTTATTAAGGTTTATTACCTATTTACCATTAACTCTACCAGAATTGCCCTTTATTGTTTAGCTAATTACACCAAAACCAGGACCAATTATCTTTTATGCCCTTATTAATTCCAAATTATTCTTATATTACCATTTTCTATTTCTCTTTTACCCATTATATCTTATATGTATTTACCCGACCTATCCTTAGGTCTATTAAGACCCTGAGTTAGTCAACGATATTTAACAAATAACCCATTAGACTTAAGCTTTATGTTTTAACCAGTTCAAAACTAAGTAACCTTTTCAGAATTAACCACTCTTACAAAGATAGCCACAAATAACCTTTTACAAGTCAGAAATCAAACTGTGTTGTAATGATGTCCATATTAAACAGTTACACACATAGCCCCTATATGAGTAAGTACTCAGAAGTTCAGAAGATCCAGAATTTAAACTATATTGCAATAATAGTCAGTTCCAAGTAATCTTGAAAATATAACCCTAATCACGACTAAACCTTTAATTAATCAGAATTTAGAGAAACAAATTGATAATGGTTGAATCCTAATAATCAAAGCATTTAATCGAACAAGGATATATTAATCGAGAACACTAAACGACTATACAACATGTGTTTTAACAAATGGCTACAATCAGAACAAAAGAATACTCAGACAGTTTCAAGTACATAGAAGACTTTGAACATGCAGTAGGCTTAGCAAATAGAAGAATGAAGCACAGTAGTGAAAAGAAATGGGTTTAGGGTACTTAGCTTTTGATGTTTCTTTTCCTTTTTCTTTCTTTCTTCTTTTTCCTTCCTTTTCCTTTATTTCCTTTATCTTTCTTCATTTTCTTCTTGATTCTTGATTTTCCGGTGGTTCAGAGACCTTGAGTCTCTTTTTGACCTTTGAACTTCTCGACAGACTCTTGGAGTCTTATTTGGTGTTAAAGAAGAGTATTTTGGGGACTAGGGTTTGATTTGGGGTGGTTTTGGGTTTGGGGTATCCGCCGGAGTAGGGTTCTAGCGGAATAGTTTTTAATATTTGAGAAAAAGGGCTCATATTCGAAGAATGGGACTTAGATGGGGTGATAGAGGAGTTCAGGGCGGTCTTAGGGTGTTTAGGGGGAAGGCTGGTTCATTAGTTGGTGGTCGCCGACTAGGGTTCCAGCGACCTGAGTTTCAAGATCTGGGGAAGAAGAGGGGTATTTAGACAAGGCTAATAGGATGGGGTGGTAGAAGAGGAGGAGGAGGTTCAGGGGTGAAGGTTTTAGCCGGAGAAGATAAACAGTGGCAGACCACCGGTAGGGTTCCGGTGGCCTGTGGAGAGGAGGAAGGGATTGGGGCGGCGAGGGTTTGGAGTCTCTGAGAGGGATGTGTGTATAATGAGAGATTGAAAGAGGGGTATATGGATATATATTAAACGTGTGATGTTAATTTCCAACCGTTAGATTAGATTGATTGAACAGCTAGGATTCACTTAGCCCTTAAACGATGTCGTGTGATTTTAATGAAATCTTCTTCTCGTCTGTTAGATTAATTAATTAGACTGTTGTGATTGCTTCGCTTTAACGATTTCATTTGGCTTAAGTGTGGTCTTCTTTTAATCCGTTAGATAAATTATATGGACGACCCTGATTACTTCAAATAATGGTGTCGTTTTATTTAATAGGCAACCGTTTGTTTTGGTCCGTTCGATCTAATTTATCAACGGTCTAGATCTTCTTCATTGAAACGTTGTCATTTGGCTTTGTATATAGACAACCGGTTAAAGTTAATTTGGGCCAGGTCTGTTTGGGTATTAATTTGGGCTAGCATTTTGTGAATTTGGCCCAAAACCTTGGTATTTTTGTATTTTCATGTATTATACTTTGTTTTTGTATTTTCAATTTGTACTTATTTATTATTTTTCTGTATTTTCTTGTATTTTATATTTGTTTTCCTCAGTATTTATTCAAAATGTATTTATCCCCTTGTATTTTTGTATTTTGTATTTTTCTTTTGATTTTTCTAATTTTCTTAGTAATTATCTTATTTTTGGTATTTCTAATTAATTCGAATTGTATATTTGTTTTAATTTTCTTTACTTTATTTTCAATCAATTAAAAACAAATACTGATACTTTTACACAATAATCAACAAATTTCAATCAAAAAATCATTTTTGTTTATTTTGTAATTAATTACTTGGGGCAAAAATCACGTGCTCACAAGTACCCCTCTTTGCTCGGGAACACGAAGAGTTTCAGTGCAAAGACAAGTGAGCAGTAATGAGGGATTTTTTCCCACTCGCATATTCCGTGTGAAGCATTTTTGAAAGTTTTGACCGCATCCCGCTTCAAGGATTGCCTACATATCCTGGGCTAAACAGGAATCGGGTCAGTGTAGTTCTGAAATGTCTGGTAGTTGAAACTACCAGAGAGCTGTGACTCAATTGCTGCTTGCTGATCTCCTTATTACACAGTGGTAAAAAGAAAATAAGCTAAACTATGCTCTATGTTTTACAAAATAATAACTATGTCTTTCAACTGATTCTTGTTTTTTCATTGGCATCTTCCATTCTTCGAGAAGTCTCTTGCTTGCAACTTGCTTCAAACATATTCCCTTATTATTCAGGTGGGCGCCTACTTGCGAAAACTTGAAAAGTATTCCCTTGTTCTTCAGGTGGGCGCCTGCTTGCAAAACTTGAAAAGTATTCCCTTGTTCTTCAGGTGGGTGCCTGCTTACTACAAAATAAAGAAAAACTTTCTGCCCCAGTATGGGGCTTAAATCTATCATGCTATTAGATGTTAGCTTAAAAAAGAAGAATTTCATTTTGAAAAGTATTCCCTTGTTATCCAGGTGGGCGCCTGATTGCAAAAATTAAGAAAAATATTCCCTTGTTATCCAGGTGGGCGTCTGATTGCAAAAACTAAGAAAAATATTCCCTTGTTATCTAGGTGGGCGCCTGATTTTGCAAAAACTAAGAAAAATATTCCCTTGTTATCCAGGTGGGCACCTGATTGCAAAAACTAAGAAAAATATTCCCTTGTTATCCAGGTGGGCGCCTGATTGCAAAAACTAAGAAAAATATTCCCTTGTTATCCAGGTGGGTGCTTGATTTTGCAAAAAACTAAGAAAAATATTTCCTTGTTATCCAGGTGGGCACCTGTTTGCAAAAACTAAGAAAAATATTTCCTTGTTATCCAGGTGGGCGCCTGATTGCAAAAACTAAGAAAAATATTTCCTTATTATCCAGATGGGCGCCTAATTGCAAAAACTAAGAAAAATATTCCCTTGTTATCTAGGTGGGCGCCTGATTGCAAAAAACTAAGTAAAATATTCCCTTTTTATCCTGGTGGGCGCCTGATTGCAAAAACTAAGAAAAATATTCCTTCGTTATCCAGGTGGGCGCCAGATTACAAAAACTAAACAACGAAAAGAATTCTGCCCCAGTTTGATAACTGGGTGTAATATTTTCAATTTTGAAATGAAAAGTAAAACTTCCTTTATTATTCAGGTGGGTGCCTGATTACTGATTCTTTCATCGTAGATTCATTCCTTCATTGTTGCTCCTTTAGATTGTTTTCCCTTATTTTCCAGGTGGGTGCCTGATTTTGCCAAACTTGTGCTCCCTTATGTGTCCACATTGTTCACATTCACATTAAAGTGATTAGTAAGAATTTGAATCTTTTGTCCATATTCTAATCAGTGAATAACTTGCTAGTTTAAACATGGTGGTTAGCAGCTGGCATTCTTGTTGGCCTTACTTCCACTCTTGAATTTGCTTCAACTTGCTTTTGTGCTGCCTTGTTGTGGCTCCTGGTTGTTTTCCAACAATTTTCTGAACTCAAACTTTTCCTTGTAATTCCCTTTTGTTGTTTCTTCTTCTCTTTTATTTTCCTTTTGCTATATGACTGCCATATGTTGTTTTATTCCTCATGTCCTTGAAGGACCCAATCTCATTGTGCCATTTAACTGAGAAGCTGATAATTAGCTTACAACTGGCAATGCTTTGTAGACAAATTTTAAACAAAATGAAATGCAATGACCCTGAATTTTGTGCATAGAAATATTTCCAAAAATAAAAGGACAAGACTTATCAGAGTGGGAAGGCTGATTCCTTTGATCATGCCATGCATTCGGCTAACCGACCTAGTCTGTCCAACCACATTTCTTGCCAACTTATTTCTCTTTTTCACCAAACCCAAACTTTACTTGCTTTGCCACTTTCCTTCCAGAAAATTATTTCTCACTTTCGCCTTATGGTGCCCGTGCGGGTTTTCACCAGTAAGACTCTCTCATTTCATTTTTCTCAGCTTACGTCGCTTTATGGTTCCCATGAGAGTTTTCACTAATAAGACTCTCTCATTTTTTATTTCTCTCATCTTACATTGCCTTACGGTGCTCGTGATGGTTTTCACCAATGAGACTCTCTCATTCTTATTTTTATTATTTTTATCATTTCCTCCATCTTCAAGTACCCGGGTGTTGTCCATAATATATTTTTCTTCACTTACTTGTATTGCCATTTTCTTGAAATTAATCAGAAGGTCTTACTTTGGACCGTAATGTGGCTTTTGGATGGGTTTTAGAAAGAAAGATATAAAGGCTCAAATTTTTGAATTGGGTTTCAAAATTACAACTTTCGGAATCATATCCTTCATAATGATCATAACTTCTGCCCCAGTTTCGATTTTTGGGGAACCTTGGACTTTCTTTTTGCTATGACTGAACCTCCGTGAGGCTGCCTATGTACCCTTTCGGGATCAAGTCAAAATGTAGTACGGACCATAAGATCGCTTCATTATTGCGTTTGACTTTTTCCCAATTTTTATTCTTTTGTATATTTTTCTTCTTTTTTTTCTTTTGTTATTTTTCACACATTTTTTTTTTGAATTTTCTTCTCTTTTTTTTTTGATTTTTTCTTTTCTTTTGTCATTCCATCATTCATATTTTGACTTCATTGTTGATTCCGAAAGAGGGGTATGCAAGAATAATATAATAAGGCTCAAAGGGATAGCAATGGGTAAAGTGTTTAGACAGGGAAATAAAACACCTTCATCATTTTAATTTCAAAAAATATGTCAGATAAAATTAGATACATTAAAAAAGTCATACATAATATCTTTTGACTGCATCGGAGTTAATGGTAGTCTCTACGCATTTTTCTTCTATGTCTGTCAAATATAATGCTCCATTGGACAACATCCGAGATACCACAAATGACCCTTGCCAATTAGGGGCGAACTTCCCTTTTGCTTCCGCCCAATGAGGTAAGATACGCCTTAACACGAATTGTCCAACTTCAAATTTTCGTGGACGTACTTTCTTATTATATGCTCTGCCATTCTTTGTTGATACAGTTTTTCATGACATACTGCTGCTAGTATTTTCTTGTCAATTAAACTCAATTGTTCTAACCGGGCTTTTACCTATTAATCATCATCAATCTCAGCCTCCGTAATGATTCGAAGGGAGGGTATTTCAACTTCCACAGGTATCACTGCCTCCGTGCCATACACCAATGAATAAGGGGTTGCACCAATCGAAGTGCGCACAGTAGTGCGATAACCCAATAAAGCAAATGATAATTTCTCATGCCATTTCCTCGATCCCTCCATAAGTTTCCGAAGGATTTTCATGATATTCTTATTTGCGGCTTCAACTGCTCCATTTATTTTGGGCCAATAAGGTGTAGAATTGCGATGCATAATTTTAAACCTTTGACATGTCTCCGTCATAAGATGACTGTTAAGGTTGGCTCCATTATCTGTAATAATCACCTTTGGAATTCCAAAACGACAAATGATGTTTGCATGTACGAAGTCCACCACTGCCTTCTTTGTCACCGATTTGAATGTCTTTGCCTCCATCCATTTGTTAAAATAATCAATGGTAACCAGAATAAACTTGTGCCCATTAGATGCTACTGGCTCTATTGGACCAATGACATCCATGCCCCAAGCAACAAAAGGCCATGGTGCCGACGTCGTAGGCAATTCATATGGCGGAGAATGAATCAAATCCCCATGTATCTGGCACTGATGACATTTCCGTACATATCCGATACAATCTCGTTCCATAGAGAGCCAGTAATATCCAGCCTTGAGTATTTTCTTTGCTAAAACATACCCGCTCATGCGGGCTCCACAGGCTCCTGCGTGTACCCCAGTCATGGTTGTAGTAGCCTGCTTTGCATCTATACATCTTAACAAACCCAAATTCGCGGTCCTTTTGTATAAAACCCCTCCACTGAAGAAAACTCCACTCGCTAGTCATCTTATGGCTTTTTTCCGATCCCTTGTAGCTTGTACTGGGTATACCCCCATTCTCAGATACTCCTTGATATCATGGAACCACGGTTCACCATCAAGTTCCTCTTCTACTATATAACAATAAGCATTCTGATCATGAACTTGGATTTGTAATGGATCCACATAAGCTTTGTCCGGCTGGTGTAGCATAGACGATAAAGTAGCCAGAGCATCAACAACTTCATTATGCATTCTTGAGTTATGTTTAAATTCTATGGATTGAAACTGCTGACATAGTTCATGTAGATACTGTCGGTACGGTATGAGTTTTAAATACCGTGTCTCCCATTCTCCTTGAATTTGATGTATCAAGAGATCCGAGTCACCCATGACCAAAGTCTCTTGAACACCCATGTCTATTGCCATCCTTAATCCTAATATACACGCTTCATATTCAGCCATATTGTTAGTACAGAAAAAGTGGAGTTGAGCGGTAACATGGTAATGCTGACCCGTTTCTGAAATGAGTACAGCTCCAATTCCAACTCCTTTGCTGTTGACATCCCCATCAACGTATAACTTTTATCCCGGCTTTTCGTCTTGTTCCAATTCATCAATATTCATTACCTCCTCATCAAGGAAATATGTTTTTAGTGGCTCATACTCGTCGTCGACTGGATTTTCTACTGAGTGATCAGCAACTGCTTGCGCTTTCATCGCAGTGCAGGTTACATAAACGATATCAAACTCTATGAGCAGAATTTGCCATTTAGCAAACCTTCCCATGGGCATAGGCTTCTGAAAGATTTACTTCAGCGGGTCCAAACGAGATATGAGATAATTGGTGTAAGCCGACAGGTAACGTTTCAACTTCTGCGCAACCCAGGTCAAGGCACAACATGTTCTTTCCAACTGAGTGTATTTTACCTCATAAGATGTAAATTTCTTACTGAGATAGTAAATTTCTTGCTCCTTCTTTCCTGGTTCATCATGATGCCCAAATACATAGCCAAATGAATTATCCAATACAGTCAAATAAAGGATCAAGGGCCTTCCGGGTTCTGGAGGAACCAATATATGCGGATTGACCAGATATTCCTTGATTTTATTAAATGCAACTTGACATTCATCAGTCCATTTTACTGCAATATCTTTCTTCAATAATATGAAAATAGGCTCACAAGTTAACGTCAGTTGGGCAATAAATCTGCTAATATAATTCAATATGCCTAGCAAACTCATCACATCTTTCTTGCTCTTTGGCGGAGGAAACACCTGAATAGCTTTTATCTTGGATGGGTCCAATTCAATACCACGCCGGCTTACCACAAACCCCAATAATTTCCCTGATGGTACTCCAAAAGCACATGTTGCTGGATTGAGCTTGAGATTGTATCTCTGAAGCCTTTGGAATAACTTCCTCAGGTCTTTAACATGATCATATTGCTTCCCGGACTTGATAATGACATCATCCACATAAACTTCAATCTCTCAATGTATCATGTCATGAAACATAGTAGTCATTGCTCTCATATATGTGGCTCCAGTATTTTTCAATCCGAACGGCATTACTCTGTAACAGTATGTTCCCCAAGGTGTGATAAAGGCTGTCTTTTTTGCATCTTCTTCGTCCATCAGGATCTGATGATAACCCACATAACAATCCACGAAAGATCCAATCTCATGTTTGGCATAATTGTCAATTAGTATGTGGATGTTTGGCAATGGAAAATTATCCTTCGGACTTGATTTGTTGAGGTCTCGATAATCAACACACACTCTAGTTTTTCCGTCTTTCTTCGGAACAGGTACAACATTGGCTAACTAGTGGGAAATTTGGTGACCCGTATGACCTTTGCCTCAAATTGTTTGTTGACTTCCTCTTTTATTTTCACGCTGACATATGTCTTGAACTTTCTTAACTTCTACTTAATGGGCTGGCATTCCGAATAAGTGGGCAATTTATGTACCACCAAATCAGTACTTAGCCCTAGCATATCGTCATATTACCATGCAAATATGTCTTTGTACTCATGTAGTAACTTTATCAAGTCATCTCTGAGTGAGGCTTCCAAATGAACACTAATCTTTATTTCCCGAACGTTTTCCTCATCCCCCAAATTGATAGACTCCGTCTCATTCAAGTTTAGTTTGGGCTTCTCCTCATAGTGGCTCAGATCTTTACTAATTTCTTCCAAAAATTCCTCATCCTCATACTCCACTTCATTATCGTATTCAATTTCTTGTATTACTATTTGATTATCAAGACTGGGCCGAGAATTCCTTAGGCATGACACATCGTTAAAATCAGCGAAAAATGGACTGTACAAGAAAAGAAAAGAAAATAAAATAAGGCTATCAGAATGGAAGAAGAAAGAAATTCCATTTCATTAATATTTTGAAAGATAACAAGGTTTGACACGTTCGATTGGACGGAACATAGAATCTATATTATAGCCTTGAAATGAAACAGATTTAAGAATGAAACATCAAAGCTATCTAGCACAACTCCCTTCTAGTCGGAAGAGGAGTAGCTTACTAGTTATTCAGCTTGATATGGGATCCAACAAACTGGACGTCCATTTTACTTGTACCCTCAGCTGCCTCTACCATGTTCACATTTTCGAACAACCTCTCATATATTTCTAGCATCTCCTTGTCTGGCCTTATCTCTGCTCGGCTGGGCATGACCGTTGCCGGACGCCTTTTTGTACCAGGCTTGACGAATGAATGGAAGAGTTTAGGGATAGGCTTAGGGAGGGTCCATCTCTTCTATTTCAGTTTTCGGGCTCTTTTTATGCCGATAATGGTTGGCTTGAAACCCAATCCGAAAGTGTCAATGATATCCGGAAGAGATACTGGCTGTGTTATTCCTTGTAGTGCAGCTCCTAAACCTTTCCCAGGGAGAAACCCGTTTTTCAACATCTCCGTAGCAACCATGAGTGACGCGGAAGCTAGCTTGGGCATCAAAATGTTTTCGCCTTCTGATATTTTATCCACAGGTATAGTATCCACCACTTGGTATACCCAGGGACCTTTATCACCCTCGACTTATTCAAATGGTATGATGATATTGCAGGAGTTATCTTCACCATGAACCACTATTTCTTGACGATCCCATTCGAATTTCACCATTTGATGGAGTGAGGAAGGTACAACCTTTGCAGCATGAATCCATGGATGTCCTAGTAGGAGATTGTAGGACACGGCAACGTCCAAAACTTGAAATTCCATAGTAAACTCTATTGGTCCGATAGTAAGTTCCAATATGATGTCTCCAACACTGTTCTTCCCGCCTCCGTCAAATCCTCTCACGCATATACTGTTCCTATAGATTCTTTCATGATCAATCTTTAGCTTGCCCAAAGTAGATAAAGGGCAAATGTTGGAACTTGACCCATTATCAACCAGTACGCGGGTCACCACTGATTCTTCACATTTTACCGTAAGATATAATGCCCTGTTGTGCTCTGTCCCTTCTATCGGCAATTCATCATCTAAAAATCTTATTCTGTTTGCCTCGAAAATTTTATTTGTGATCTTCTCTAAATGACTCACTATGATCTTTTCTAGTACTTGGGCCTCGTTCAGGATCTTCATTAACGCCTTTTGGTGTTCATAAGAATGAATCAACAAGGACAACAACGATATCTGCGCTGGTGTTTTCCTCAGCTTCTCCACTATAGAATAATCCTGAGCTTTCATTTTCTTCAGAAATTCCTCAGCTTCTTCTTTAGTGACAGCTTTCTTTACGTTGGCCGAATTATCTTTTGTAACTTTTGTCTTCCTCAATTCATCGGGAGCAAAACATCTCCCTAACCTGGTCAAACCATGGGTTTCACAAATCTTCTCCTTGATTTCCTTTTCTTTATACATGACAGTTACCTTACTGTAATTCCAAGGAACAGTTTTGGTATTCACTATGGGCATTGGAGTGACTGGCTTGATAAGAACTGGCTCTAGTTGTGCTCCTTTTACAGTCAATACGGGCTTTACACTCACTCCGAGTACTATTATTTTTACAGACTCAGGTTCTGCTACCACTGCTGGCTTGCTCACATATGGCTTGACTGGTGTTTTCTCACGTATTGCTTTCTCCTCTATCTTGCTCACTTTGATCATCATTACAGCCTGAGAGGGCTTCTTGCAATTTCCCCCTTTTACCACCTCTATCATGTGAGTCTCATGGTGCACAGGCAAAGGGTTCTATGTTAGATTAGGAGCCTCGGGAGCTTGAACCTCAATTCTTCTAGAGTCAATAAGCTCATGTATTGCAGACTTTAGGTGCCAGCATTTTTCAGTGTCATGCCTTGGGTCTCCTGAACAATATTCACAATTGACAGATTGGTCCAATTTTCTCGGTGGTGGATTGGGGATTTTTGGCTCTATGGGTTTAACATCTCGAGTTGTCTTAGTCTATGGAAAAGACTAGTATACAACTCACCCAAGGGAGTAAATTTTTTCTTTCTTTGTGTCCTGTCATTCTGGACTCCAGGGTTAGGGTGGAAACTTGTTCCATTGAAATTTTTGTATGGTTTTGGTGGTAGGTATGTGTTTTGGGTATGGTAAATACTTTGAGGTGCTGGAGTTTGCCATGGAGTAGAAGGTAGTGGGTAGGCTTGGTCGTGATGTACAGAAAACTGTGGATCGGGAGGAGGGTAATAGTGTTGAGGTGGGCTATATGGTGTTGGCGGGTAGGGTTGATGCGGGCGAGGCTGATGGTAATATGGATTGGGACTCCTGGAACAAGACCTCCCTTCTATGACTGCCACCTCTTCCTTTTTTTTCTTCCCGATTGCTCCACCCGTACCTATTTGGATTGCCTGGTTCGTAGCTTTGAGGGCTGAATATCTCTTGATTTTGTTTAACTTTAACCCTTCCTCAATCGAGCTTCCCATTTTAACTACTTCGTTTAATGTTTTTCCAATTGCAGATATCAAATGCCCATAGTACGTTGGTTCCAAAGCTTGCAGAAAATAGTCTACCATCTCTCCCTCCTTCAACGGTGGATCTACCCGAGCAGCTTGCTCCCTCCACCTAAATCCATATTCTCGAAAACTTTCTCCCGGCTTTTTCTCCATCTTTGTTAGTGTCAACCTATCTGGAATAATTTCCAAATTGTACTGGAAATGGTTTGCAAACACCTAGGCTAGATCGTCCCAAATAAACCATCTGGTATGGTCTTGCCGGGTATACCATTCAAGAGATGAACCACTGAGACTCTGGCTAAAGTAAGCCATGAGTAATTTATCTTTCCTACCGGCTCCACGCATCTTGCTGTAGAACCCTCTTAAACGTGCTACCGGGTCGCCATGGCCATCATACAAATGGAATTTCGGCAGCTTAAATCCTGCTGGCAGTTGCACTTCAGAGAATAGACATAAATCCTTGTAAGCTACACTTACTTGGCCACCCAAGCCCTGCATATTACCGAATGATTGCTCGAGGCTCTTCATCTTTCTAGCCATCTCTTCCTGCTTAGGATTTTTAGTTGGTTTGTCACGACCCGGATTTTTCCCCCAACATCGGGATCGTGATGGCGCCTACTCGTGGTAGCTAGGCAAGCCACCGTATTCATACTATCCCGTTTTTAACACAATCTTAATTAAATAAATGCGGAATACTTTATCGAAATAGAAATAACTAATTACAAGATGAAAATCATACGGAAATCCTCTACCCAAGACGTGGAGTCACCAACTCACGAACTACTACTGAATACTACACATAAAAGTCTGAAGGAAATATAACATAATTCTGTTTGTCTCGGAACAAAGAGACTACAGCTAATAACATAAATAAAGAGAGAGACGCCGGGCTTGCGGACGTCCGCAAGCTACCTCGGTCTCAAATATGATCAACTCCCACGCAATCGATTTACTGCTGCTGCTGCTCCTGATCGTAACCTGGACCTGTGCAAAAACGCACAGAAGTGTAGTAGCAGCACAACCGACCCCATGTGCTGGTAAGTGCCTGGCCTATCCCGGCGAAGTAGTGACAAGCCTAGGACCAGACACTCACATAAACCAGTACAATTCAATATATATATGTGTACCACAAAATAACAAGAAATAACCAAGTATTAACACAATAAGGAATATCTCAAAGAATTCAACAATTAACCACAGTTAAATAAATTCACAAGGAAAAACAAAGTATAATGTAAACACAAGTAATATCAATTCAAGAAATAGCAAGAAGTTGCACGGCATCACCCTTTGTGCTTTTACTCTCATTCTCACCAAATAAACAAATAAAGTACACGGCATCACCCTTCGTCCTTTTACTCTCATCCTCACATCCATAGTACGGCATGATCCTTCGTACATGATTCAATAACAGGGCACGGCATGATCCTTCGTGCATAATCAATAAATAAACATGGCACGGCATTAACCTTCGTGCATAAATAAATAAACATGGCACGACATCACCCTTCGTGCATTATCACTCTTCCTCACCCAAATAACAATCACAGTTTAAGGGCAAAGAAAGAAACAATAATTCATAAACCGTCCCATCAAGGGCAATCGATAATTATCTTCACAACAAGTCCCAACAAGGGAGAACAATTACAATTCATCTGTAATATATCTCAAAATAATCATTTTTCAACGACTCACGGTCATACTAGACGCCAATGTATGGATGCTCGTCACCACAGCCCATACACCGCACTCGATCACATAACACATAGCACATAATCCTATTCCCTCAAGCTAGGATAGAACAAACACTTACCTCGAATGTTTATGAACAATTCAATCCGTGGAAATGTCTTTTTCTTTCAAATTTGGCTCCAATCCAACCGTATCTATACACAATTGATTTAATATCATCAATACTACTCAACAAACTAATTCTTAAGACCAAATACAACTTTTACAACATTCTGCCCGGAATAGTGAATTTCAACCCCGGGCCCACATGGTCGGAACTCGGGGTTAGGACGAAAATCCGGTTACCCATCCCCCCACGAGTTCATGTATATGATTTGTTTCATAATCGGACCTCAATTCGAGGTCCAATTCCCCAATTTATGAAAAACCCTATTTTCTAACAAAAACAAGGATTCTACCATGAAAACCTTTGATTTCTAATGAAAAACATGTTTAATGATGTTAGGAATTGAAAGAATTAAGTAAAAAGTGACTTACAATTGTTTTGATGAAGAAGGAATCCGTGAAGAATCGTAAATGGGTGTTTTTGTTTTGTAAAAAGTGAAGAAATGACTGAAAATCGTGTTTTACAGGTCTCTGTGTTCGCATTTGCGACCATGGGTTCGCAATTGCAAACCCCGACCAATTTCTGGAGTTTGAAAAATAAGCTAAGGCTGGGAAGTTCGCATTTGCAAACATTTGTTCGCATTTGCGAACACTGGTAGACAAAGGGACTGTTCGCATTTGCGAACTAATGTTCACATTTGCGAACATAGGTTGTATAAGGCAGTGTTCGCATTTGCGAACAATGGTTCGCATTTGCGAACCAAGGCAGTATAGGGAATGTTCGCATTTGCGAACATAGGCAGGCCCTGGGGACTTTCGCGTTTGCGAACAAGGCTGGGCATGAGGGGTTTCGCATTTGCGATCAGGGTTCGCATTTGCGAGCCCTGCCTTGTACTGCCCACTTCGCAATTGCGAGAAATACTTCGCAATTGCGAAGCCAACAGCTGGGTGAAAAACCAGCAGTGCAAAAATTCAGAATTTCATCCAACGGGCTATCAATTCTTTACCCGAGCCCCCCGGGCTCCAAACCAAACAAGTACATAACCTCAAAAACACATTATGAACTAGTTCGTGCGATCACATCGCCAATATCACTTCGTTTTAATCAAATCAAGCCTCAAACTCATGATTTTCATACTTTTGGTTTTCAAAACTTCTTAACTTGGAACTCAAGGTCCAAAACATCTCAAACGACATCCGAATGTCACCAAACTTTACAGAAATCACATATATAATATTTAAGACTTGTACCGGGCGTCGGAACCAAAATACGAGCCCGATACCAAGGTCAATTAATTCATTTCCTTTAACAATTACATCAAAAACAATTTCATAGAAAATTTCATAACTTGGGCTCTAGGCCTCGAATTCGACTCCGGACGCATGTCCAAGTCCCATATTTTCCTACGGACCTCTCGGGACCATCCAATCTCGAGTCCGGATCCGTTTACCAAAAATGTTGACCGAAGTCAACCATATCAATATTAATATCATTTTTATCCAAATTTCTCATAGAATTCATATTTTCTATCACAAAATCTTTCCGGCTACATGCTCGGATCGTGCACGTAAATCGAGGCAACATAGAATGAGGTTTTCAAGGCCTCGGAAGTTCGAAATGATTAATTAAATAAGTGATGACCCTTTGGGTCGTCACAATCTCCACCTCTAAAACAACCGTTCGTCCTCGAACGGACAAAAGAAAGAAGTACCTGAGTCAGGAAACAAGTGTGGGTAGCGGCTTCGCATATCAGACTCGGACTCCCTGGTCGATGCCTCAGGAGGCTGACCTCTCCACTAAACACGTATAGAAGGATAACTCTTCGACCTCAACTGTCGAACCTGCCGGTCTAGAATAGCCACCGGCTCCTCCTCGTAAGATAGATCATACCCCGATCAGAGATAATAGATACTGGCACTCCATGGAGACGAACAATCTCCCTAATGTAAACCTCCGCTAACCTCTCCGACGAGTAGGAGACAGATACTGGAATAAAGTGTGCTGATTTGGTCAGCCTATCAACAATGACCCAAATAGCATCAAATTTCCTCCGAGTCAAAGGAAGTCCAGTAACGAAGTCCATAGTGATCCGCTCCCATTTCCACTCGGGAATTTCAATCCTCTAGAATACACCACCAGGTCTCTGGTGCTCATATTTCACCTGCTGACAATTTAGACACCGAGCGACATACGCAACGATATCTTTCTTCATTCTGCGCCACCAATAATGTTGCCGTAAGTCCTGGTACATCTTCGCGGCACCTGGGTGAATAGAATACCGCGAACTGTGGGCCTCTGCTAAGATCAACTCCCGAATCCCTTCGAAATTGGGCACACAAACTCGACCCTGCAATTTCAATATCCCATCATCATCTAGGTTTACCTGTGTGGCACCTCCCCGCTGTACTGTATCTCTCAACTCACGCAAATGAGGATCATCAAATTGCCTCTCACGGATACGCTCTAATAACGAAGAACGAGCGACCGTGCAGGCTAACACCCTGCTAGGCTCAGAAATGTCTAATCTCACGAACCGGTTGGCTAAGGCCTGGACATCTAGAGCTAATGGTCTCTGACTGACCGGAATGTATGCAAGACTACCCATGCTGGCATACTTTCTACTCAAGCATCGGCCACCACATTGGCCTTACCTGGGTGATATAAGATAGTAACATCATAGTCTTTTAGCAACTCTAACCATCTCCGCTGTCGTAGATTCAACTCCTTCTGCTTGAACAAGTACTGTAGGCTTTTGTGATCGGTGTACACCTCACATGTCACACCATATAGATAATGCCTCCAGATCTTTAAGGCATGAACCACTGCCGCTAACTCAAGATCATGAACTGGATAATTCTTCTCATGTATCTTTAACTGCGCCTCGAAGCATAAGCGATAACCTTACCATCCTGCATCAATACCGCTCCAAGCCCCGTACGAGATGCGTCACAATAAACTGTATAAGGCCCCTGTACCCGTAGGTAGTATCAACACCGGTGCGGTGGTCAAGGCCGTCTTGAGCTTCGAAAGCTCGCCTCACACTCCTCTGACCACTGGAACCGGACACCCTTCTGGGTCAATCTGGTCATCGGGGCTGCAATAGAAGAAAACCCCTCCACAAATCGACGGTAGTAACCTGCTAATCCCAAGAAACTCGGATCTCAGTCACTGAAGCTGGTCGAGGCCAATTCTGGATCGCCTCAATCTTCTTTGGTTCCACTTGAATACCTTCCATCGATACAATGTGACCCAGAAATGTTGCCGAACTCAGCCAGAACTCACATTTAGAAAATTTGGCATATAGTCGGTTATCTTTCAGAGTCTGAAGAACCACTCTGAGGTGTTGCTCGTGCTCTTCCTGGCTGCGGGAGTACACCGGGATGTCATCTATGAAGACTATCACGAACGGATCTAAGTAAGGCCTGAATACCCGATTCATCAACTCCATGAATGCTGTTGGGGCATTGGTCAACCCGAAGGACATGACCAAGAATTCATAATGCCCATATCTAGAGTGAAAGGCTGTCTTAGGAATGTCAGCCGCCCTGATCTTCAGTTGATGGTAGCCTGACCTCAAGTCTATCTTTGAGAATACCCTCGCTCCTTGGAGCTGGTCAAATAAATCATCAATTCGCGGAAGTGGATATTTATTTTTGATAGTCACCTTGTTTAACTGCCGGTAATCAATACACATCCGCATCGAGCCATCTTTCTTCTTTACAAATAATACAGGGTGCTCCCCAGGGGGAAACACTGGGCCTGATAAAGCCCTTCTCAAGAAGGTCCTGCAACTGGTCTTTCAACTCTTTTAGCTCCGGCGGGGCCATACGATAGGGTGGAATAGAGATGGGCTGAGTGCCCGGTGCCAAATCAATACAGAAATCAATATCCCTGTCGGGTGGCATACCCGGCAGGTCTGAAGGAAAAACCTCCAGAAACTCCCGTGCAATAGGGACCAACTCAATGGAAGGAACTTCTGCGCTGGAATCACGAACATAAGCCAGATAAGCTAGACACCCCTTCTCGACCATACGTCGAGCCTTAACATAAGAAATAACAGTGCGAACGGAGTGGCTTGAGGTACCTTTCCACTCTAGTCGGGGTGATTCCGGCAAGGCTAAGGTCACCGTCTTAGCATGGCAATCAAGAATAGCATGATATGGGGACAACCAGTCCATCCCCAATATGACATCAAAATCTACCATATCCAAAAGCAACAGATCAACACGGGTCTCAAGACCCCCAAATATAACTACGCACGAACGATGCACCCGATCTACTACAATGGAGTCACCCACTGGTGTAGCCACATAAACTGGAATATCCAGAGCATAGCTGGGCACAGCCAAATACGGTGCGAAGTAGGAAGACACATAGGAATATGTAGATCCAGGGTCAAATAATACTGAAGCACCTCTGCCACACACAAGAATAGTACCTGTAATCACGGCATCCGATGCCTCTACCTCTGGCCTGGCTGGTAAAGCATAGAATCGGGGATCTGCACCTCCCCTCTGAGCTGCGTCTCTAGGACGACCATCAACTGGCTGACCTCTACCTCTCGCTGGACGGTCTCCACCTCTACGGCCTCGACCTCCACCTCTATAATCTCTACCCCCGCCTCTGGCTGGGTGGGCAGGCTGAGGGTCAGCTGGGGCCTGAATTATAGGACGAGGGCCTCGCTGCTGAGAGTTGCCCGCTGCTAAAGGGCAATACCTGATAAAATGACCTGGGTCACCACAACCGTAGCAACTCTTAGACTGATAGGGCTGCTGGCCCTGACGACCTGAATGGCCTCCACGAACACTCCGAAGAGGCTGAGCATTAATAGGAGGCTGGTCTGAATAATGCCCCCGAAAACCACGATCACCTGGTCCACCCTGTGAAGCCTGAAGGGCGGAATGAAAAGGCCTGGAGGACTGGCCTCTATCAAAGGATTCTCTGCTACCAGAGGAAGAACCACCAAACCTGCCTGAATGACGAGGCCTCTTATCTGAAGAATAACCGCCTCCCCTAGCAAGAGCCATCTCAACCCTGCGTGCTGCATTGGCTGCCTCCTGAAATGATATGTCACTCCCCACGCCCATAGCCATCTGGAGTCTAATCGGCTGATTAAGCCCATCTATAAATCAGCGGACCCTCTCCCGCTCCGTGGGAAGTATCACCACTGCATGACGAGCCAAGTCGATAAATCTCGTCTCATGCTGTGTAACTGTCATAGTGCCCTGATGGAGGCGCTCAAACTGCCTCCGAAGTACATCCCGCTGAGTAGCGGGGAGAAACTTCTCCATAAACAGTTCCGCAAACTGGTCCCATGATAGAGCTGGGGACCCTGCTGGTCGAGTCAGGCAATAATCTCTCCACCAAGTCTTGGCGAATCCTGCAAGTCTGAAGGTACAGAAATCAACTCCGTTTGTCTCCACGATCCCCATAGTCTTGAGAATCTCATGGCAACTGAATAAAAAGTCCTGAGGATCCTCTGATGCGGCTCCACCGAATGTAGTGGTAAATAGCTTGGAGAACCGATCAAGCCTCCATAACGAATCAGAAGTCATGGCCGCTCCATCACCGGCATGAGCTGTGGTACCGGACTGAGTGGCCACAGCTGGCTGAACTACTGGTGCCTGAGGCTGAGGAGCTACTGGCTCCGGAGTATGAGCAATAGGAGTCTGGGCCCCTCCTCCAGCCTGAGAAGCGGCTGGTGCAATTGATAATAAGCCCGCTCTGGCAATGCTGTCCATGAATCCCGCTATTCTGACCAAAGCATCCCGGAGATCCGGGGTAAATAAAGCCTCTCCTAGGACCTGAGCTGGGCCCACTGGAGTTGCTGGGACCGAAACCTCCTCGTCAATCTCAATATGAAGCTCCACCTCTGGGGTAGCTGCCTGGGGCTGAGCTCTACCCCTACCACGGCCTCCGATACGGCCTTGGCCCCTGCCCCTCACGGGAGCTGCCTGGGGCTCGGGCTGCTGGTCAGCGGACGAAGAAGCGCGTGTCCTCACCATCTGCGAAAGGACAGAATAGAAATTCAATCAGTAGTTGAGGAACAAGTCGCACGACAAGAAAGAACAAATGAGAGACTCTTTCCTAACTCAATAGACTCTGGAGGACAAGTACGGACGTCTCCGTACCTACCTCTCAAATTCTACTAAGCTTGTTCGTGTCTGGGGACTTTCGCAAATGCGAACAATTGTTCGCATTTGCGAACAAGGCTAGGTCAACGGGGCTTCGCATTTGCGATCAAGGTTCGCATTTGCGAGCCTTGCCTTACACTGTGCCCTTCGCAATTGCGAGAAATACTTCGCAATTGCGAAGCCAACAGCTGGGTGAAAAACCAGCAGTGCAAAAATTCAGAATTTCATCCAACGGCCTATCAAATCTTTACCCGAGCCCCCGGGCTCCAAACCAAACATGTACATAACCTCAAAAACACATTATGAACTAGTTCGTGCGATCACATCGCCAATATCACTTCGTTTTAATCAAATCAAGCCTCAAACTCATGATTTTCATACTTTTGGTTTTCAAAACTTCTTAACTTGGAACTCAAGGTCCAAGACATCTCAAACGACATCCGAATGTCACCAAACTTTACAGAGAAATCACATATATAATATTTAAGACTTGTACCGGGCGTCGGAACCAAAATACGAGCCCGATATCAAGGTCAATTAATTCATTTCCTTTAACAATTACATCAAAAACAATTTCATAGAAAAATTCATAACTTGGGCTCTAGGCCTCGGAATTCGACTCCGGACGCATGTCCAAGTCCCATATTTTCCTACGGACCTCTCGGGACCATCCAATCTCGGGTCCGGATCCGTTTACCAAAAATGTTGACCGAAGTCAACCATATCAATATTAATATCATTTTTATCCAAATTTCTCATAGAATTCATATTTTCTATCACAAAATCTTTCCGGCTACATGCTCGGATCGTGCACGTAAATCGAGGCAACATAGAATGAGGTTTTCAAGGCCTCGGAAGTTCGAAATGATTAATTAAATAAGTGATGACCCTTTGGGTCGTCACAATCTCCACCTCTAAAACAACCGTTCGTCCTCGAACGGACAAAAGAAAGAAGTACCTGAGTCAGGAAACAAGTGTGGGTAGCGGCTCCGCATATCAGACTCGGACTCCCAGGTCGATGCCTCAGGAGGCTGACCTCTCCACTGAACACGTACAGAAGGATAACTCTTCGACCTCAACCGTCGAACCTGCCGGTCTAGAATAGCCACCGGCTCCTCCTCGTAAGATAGATCATTGTCCAATTGGACAGTATGCTGAAGTCTAACACATGTGTGGGATCGCCGTGGTATCTCCGAAGCATAGATACGTGAAAAACTGGATGCACGACTGATAAGCTAGGCGGCAAAGCTAATCTGTAAGCCACCCCTCCCACTCTGTCTAGAATCTCAAATGGACCAATATACCTAGGGGCTGAGCTTGCCCTTCTTCCCGAACCTCATCACGCCCTTCATAGGCGACACTCGGAGCAATACTCGTTCACCAACCATGAAATCTACATCTCGAACCTTACGATCCGCATAAGTCTTCTGCCTGGACTGAGCTGAACGCAATCTCTCCTGAATAGTCTTGACCTTATCCAAGGCCTCCTGAACTAAGTCCGTACCCAACAACCGAGCCTCTCCCGGTTCAAACCATCCAACTGGTGATCGACATCGCCTACCATACAATGCCTCATACGGAGCCATCTGGATGCTAGATTGGTAACTGTTATTGTAGGCGAACTCTGCTAATGGTAGAAACTGGTCCCACGAGCCTCCGAAATCAATAACACAGGCTCGAAGCATGTCCTCAAGAATCTGAATAGTCCTCTCGGACTAGCCATCCGTCTGAGGATGAAATGCTGTACTCAACTGAACCTGGGTGCCTAACTCCTGCTGGACCGCTCTCCGGAACCGCGAGGTAAACTGCGTTCCCCGATCAGAGATAATAGATACTGGCACCCCATGGAGACGAACAATCTCCCTAATGTAAACCTCCGCTAACCTCTCCGACGAGTAGGAGACAGATACTGGAATAAAGTGTGCTGATTTGGTCGGCCTATCAACAATGACCCAAATAGCATCAAATTTCCTCCGAGTCAAAGGAAGTCCAGTAACGAAGTCCATAGTGATCCGCTCCCATTTCCACTCGGGAATTTCAATCCTCTAGAATACACCACTAGGTCTCTGGTGCTCATATTTCACCTGCTGACAATTTAGACACCGAGCGACATATGCAACGATATCTTTCTTCATTTTGCGCCACCAATAATGTTGCCGTAAGTCCTGGTACATCTTCGCGGCACCTGGGTGAATAGAATACCGCGAACTGTGGGCCTCTGCTAAGATCAACTCTCGAATCCCTTCGACATTGGGCACACAAACTCGACCCTGCAATTTCAATACCCCATCATCATCTAGGTTTACCTGTGTGGCACCTCCCCGCTGTATTGTATCTCTCAACTCACGCAAATGAGGATCATCAAATTGCCTCTCACGGATACGCTCTAATAACGAAGAACGAGCGACCGTGCAGGCTAACACCCTGCTAGGCTTAGAAATGTCTAATCTCACGAACCGGTTGGCTAAGGCCTGGACATCTAGAGCTAATGGTCTCGGACTGACCGGAATGTATGCAAGACTACCCATGCTGGCATACTTTCTACTCAAAGCATCGGCCACCACATTGGCCTTACCTGGGTGATATAAGATAGTAACATCATAGTCTTTTAGCAACTCTAACCATCTCCGCTGTCGTAGATTCAACTCCTTCTGTTTGAACAAGTACTGTAGGCTTTTGTGATCAGTGTACACCTCACATGTCACACCATATAGATAATGCCTCCAGATCTTTAAGGCATGAACCACTGCTGCTAACTCAAGATCATGAACTAGATAATTCTTCTCATGTATCTTTAATTGCCTCGAAGCATAAGCGATAACCTTACCATCCTGCATCAATACCGCTCCAATCCCTGTACGAGATGCATCACAATAAACTGTATAAGGCCCTGCACCTGTAGGTAGTATCAACACCGGTGCGGTGGTCAAGGCTGTCTTGAGCTTCTGAAAGCTCGCCTCACACTCCTCTGACCACTGGAACTGGACACCCTTCTGGGTCAACCTAGTCATCGGGGCTGTAATAGAAGAGAACCCCTCTACAAATCGACGGTAGTAACCTCCTAACCCCAAGAAACTCCGGATCTCGGTCACTGAAGTTGGTCGAGGCCAATTCTGGACTGCCTCAATCTTCTTTGGGTCCACCTGAATACCTTCCACTGATACAATATGACCCAGAAATGCCACCGAACTCAACCAGAACTCACATTTAGAAAATTTGGCATATAGCTAGTTATCTTTCAGAGTCTGAAGAACCACTCTGAGGTGTTGCTCGTGCTCTTCCTGGCTGCGGGAGTACACCGGGATGTCATCTATGAAGACTATCACGAACAGATCTAAGTAAGGCATGAATACCCGATTCATCAACTCCATGAATGCTGCTGGGGCATTGGACAACCCGAAGGACATGACCAAGAACTCATAATGCCCATATCTAGAGCGAAAGGTCGTCTTAGGAATGTCAGCCGCCCTGATCTTCAGCTGATGGTAGCCTGACCTCAAGTCTATCTTAGAAAATACCCTCGGCACCCTGAAGCTGGTCAAATAAATCATCAATTCGCGGAAGTGGATATTTATTTTTGATAGTCACCTTGTTTAACTGCCGGTAATCAATACACATCCGCATCGAGCCATCTTTCTTCTTTACAAATAATACAGGTGCTCCCCGGGGGGAAACACTGGGCCTGATAAAGCCCTTCTCAAGAAGGTCCTGCAATTGGTCTTTCAACTCTTTTAGCTCCGGCGGGGCCATACGATAGGGTGGAATAGAGATGGGCTGAGTGCCCGGTGCCAAATCAATACAGAAATCAATATCCCTGTCGGGTGGCATGCCCGGCAGGTCTGAAGGAAAAACCTCCGGAAACTCCCGTGCAATAGGGACTGACTCAATGGAAGGAACTTCTGCGCTGGAATCACGAACATAAGCCAGATAAGCTAGACACCCCTTCTCGACCATACGTCGAGCCTTAACATAGGAAATAACGGTGCGAACGGAGTGGCTTGAGGTACCTTTCCACTCTAGTCGGGGTGATTCTGGCAAGGCTAAGGTCACCGTCTTAGCATGGCAATCAAGAATAGCATGATATGGGGACAACCAGTCCATCCCCAATATGACATCAAAATCTACCATATCCAAAAGCAAGAGATCAACACGGGTCTCAAGACCCCCAAATATAACTACGCACGAACGATGCACCCGATCGACTACAATGGAGTCACCCACTGGTGTAGCCACATAAACTGGAATATCCAGAGCATAGCTGGGCACGACCAAATACGGTGCGAAGTAGGAAGACACATAGGAATATGTAGATCCAGGGTCAAATAATACTGAAGCACCTCTGCCACACACAAGAATAGTACCTGTAATCACAGCATCTGATGCCTCTGCCTCTGGCCTGGCTGGTAAAGCATAGAATCGGGGATCTGCACCTCCCCTCCGAGCTGCGTCTCTAGGACGACCATCAACTGGCTGACCTCTACCTCTCTGGCTGGACGGTCTCCACCTCTACGGTCTCGACCTCCACCTCTATAATCTCTACCCCCGCCTCTGGCTGGCTGGGCAGGCTGAGGGTCAGCTGGGGTCTGAATCATAGGACGAGGACCTCGCTGCTGAGAGTTGCCCGCTGCTAGAGGGCAATTCCTGATAAAATGACCTGGGTCACCACAACCGTAGCAACTCTTGGACTGATAGGGCTGCTGGCCCTGACGACCTGAATGGCCTCCACGAACACTCTGAAGAGGCTGAGCATTAATAGGAGGCTGGTCTGAATAATGCCCCCGAAAACCACGAGCACCTGATCCACCCTGTGAAGCTTGAAGGGCGGAATGAAAAGGCCTGGAGGACTGGCCTCTATCAAAGGATTCTCTGCCACCGGAGGAAGAACCACCAAACCTGCCTGAATGACGAGGCCTCTTATCTGAAGAATAACCGCCTCCCCTAGCAAGAGCCATCTCAACTCTGCATGCTGCATTGGCTGCCTCCTGAAATGATATGTCACTCCCCACGCCCACAGCCATCTCGAGTCTAATCGGCTGATTAAGCCCATCTATAAATCTGCGGACCCTCTCCTGCTCCGTGGGAAGTATCACCACTGCATGACGAGCCAAATCAACAAATCTCGTCTCATACTGTGTAACCGTCATAGTGCCCTGATGGAGGCGCTCAAACTGCCTCCGAAGTACATCCCGCTGAGTAGCGGGGAGAAACTTCTCCATAAATAGTTCCGCAAATTGATCCCATGATAAAGCTGGGGACCCTGCTGGTCGAGTCAAGCAATAATCTCTCCACCAAGTCTTGGCGGATCCTGCAAGTCTGAAGGTACAGAAATCAACTCCGTTTGTCTCCACGATCCCCATAGTCTTGAGAATCTCATGGCAACTGAATAAAAAGTCCTGAGGATCCTCTGATGCGGCTCCACTGAATGTAGTGGTAAATAGCTTGGAGAACCGATCAAGTCTCCATAACGAATCAGGAAGTCATGGCCGCTCCATCACCGGCATGAGCTGTGGTACCTGACTGAGTGGCCACAGCTGGCTGAATTACTGGTGCCTGAGGCTGAGGAGCTACTGGCTCCGGAGTATGAGCAATAGGAGTCCGGGCCCCTCCTCCAGCCTGAGAAGTGGCTGGGGCAACTGATAATAAACCCGCTCTGGCAATGCTGTCCATGAATCCCGCTATTCTGACCAAAGCATCCCGGAGATCCGGGGTAAATAAAGCCTCTCCTGGGACCTGAGCTGGGCCCACTGGAGTTGCTGGAACCGGAACCTCCTCGTCAATCTCAATATGAGGCTCCACCTCTGGGGTAGCTGCATGGGGCTGAGCTCTACCCCTACCACGGCCTCTGATACGGCCTTGGCCCCTGCCCCTCACGGGAGCTGCCTGGGGCTCGGGCTGCTGGTCGGCGGACGAAGAAGCGCGTGTCCTCACCATCTGCGAAAGGACAGAATAGAAATTCAATCAGTAATTGAGGATTAAGTAGCACGACAAGAAAGAACAAATGAGAGACTTTTTCTTAACTCAATAGACTCTGGAGGACAAGTACGGACGTCTCCGTACCTACCTCTCAAATTCTACTAAGCTTGTTCGTGAGTGGTGAGACCTATGTAACCTAGAGCTCTGATACCAACTTGTCACGACCCGGATTTTCCCCCAACATCGGGATCGTGATGGCGCCTACTCGTGGTAGCTAGGCAAGCCACTGTATTCATACTATCCTGTTTTTAACATAATTTTAATTAAATAAATGCGGAATACTTAATCGAAATAGAAATAACCAATTACAAGATGAAATTCATACTGAAATCCTCTACCCAAGACGTGGAGTCACCAACTCACGAACTACTATGGAATACTACACATAAAAGTCTGAAGGAAATATAACATAATTCCGTTTGTCTCGGAACAAAGAGACTACAGATAATAACATAATTAAAGAGAGAGACGCCGGGCCTGCGGACGTCTGCAAGCTACCTCGGTCTCAAATGTGATCAACTCCCCCGCAATCTATTTACTGCTGCTGTTGCTCCTGATCGTAACCTGGACCTGTGCAAAAACGCACAGAAGTGTAGTATCAGCACAACTGACCCCATGTGCTGGTAAGTGCCTGGCCTATCCCGGCGAAGTAGTGACAAGCCTAGGACCAGACACTCACATAAACCTGTACAATTCAATATATATATGTGTACCACAAAATAACAAGAAATAACCAAGTATTAACACAATAAGGAATATCTCAAAGAATTCAACAATTAACCACAGTTAAATAAATTCACAAGGAAAAACAAAGTATAATGTAAACATAAGTAATATCAATTCAAGAAATAGCAAGCAGGTTGCACGGCATCACCCTTCGTGCTTTTACTCTCATCCTCACCAAATAAATAAATAAAGTACACGGCATCACCCTTCGTGCTTTTACTCTCATCCTCACATCCATAGTACGGCATGATCCTTCGTACATGGTTCAATAACAGGGCACGGCATGATCCTTCGTGCATAATCAATAAATAAACATGGCACGGCATTAACCTTCGTGCATAAATAAATAAACATGGCACGGCATCACCCTTCGTGCATTATCACTCTTCCTCACCCAAATAACAATCACGGTTAAGGGCAAAGAAAGAAACAGTAATTCATAAACCGTCCCATCAAGGGCAATCAATAATTATCTTTACAACAAGTCCCAACAAGGGAGAACAATTACAATTCATCTGTAATATATCTCAAAATAATCATTTTTCAACGACTCACGGTCATACTAGATGCCAGTGTATGGATGCTCGTCACCACAGCCCATACACCGCACTCGATCACATAACACATAGCACATAATCCTATTCCCTCAAGCTAGGATAGAACAAACACTTACCTCGAATGTTTATGAACAATTCAATCCGTGGAAATGTCTTTTTCTTTCAAATTTGGCTCCAATCCAACCGTATCTATACACAATTGATTTAATATCATCAATACTACTCAACAAACTAATTCTTTAGACCAAATACAACGTTTACAACATTCTGCCCGGAATAGTGAATTTCAACCCCGGGCCCACATGGTCGGAACTCGGGGTTAGGACCAAAATCCGGTCACCCATCCCCCCACGAGTTCATGTATATGATTTGTTTCATAATTGGACCTCAATTCGAGGTCCAATTTCCCAATTTATGAAAAATCCTATTTTCTAACAAAAACAAGAATTCTACCATGAAAACCTTTGATTTCTAATGAAAAACATGTTTAATGATGTTAGGAATTGAAAGAATTAAGTAAAAAGTGACTTACAATTGTTTTGATGAAGAAGGAATCCGTGAAGAATCGCAAATGGGTGTTTTTGTTTTGTAAAAAGTGAAGAAATGAGCTGAAAATCGTGTTTTACAGGTCTCTGTGTTTGCATTTGCGAACATGGGTTCGCAATTGCGAACCCCGACCAATTTCTGGAGTTTGAAAAATAAGCTAAGGCTGGGAAGTTCGCATTTGCGAACATTTGTTCGCATTTGCGAACACTGGTAGACAAGGGAGTGTTCGCATTTGCGAACTAATGTTCGCATTTGCGAACACATGCTGTATAAGGCAGTGTTCGCATTTGCGAACAATGGTTCGCATTTGCGAACCAAGGCAGTATGGGGAATGTTCGCATTTGCGAACTTTTGTTCGCATTTGCGAACATAGGCTGGCACTGGGGACCTTCGCAAATGCGAACAATTGTTCGCATTTGCGAATAAGGCTGGGTCAATGGGGCTTCGCATTTGCGATCAGGGTTCGCATTTGCGAGCCCTGCCTTGTACTTGCCCCTTCGCAATTGCGAGAAATACTTCGCAATTGCGAAGCCAACAGCTGGGTGAAAAACTAGCAGTGCAAAAATTCAGAATTTCATCCAACGGCCTATCAAATCTTTACCCGAGCCCCCGGGCTCCAAACCAAACATGTACATAACCTCAAAAACACATTATGAACTAGTTCGTGCGATCACATCGCCAATATCACTTCGTTTTAATCAAATCAAGCCTCAAACTCATGATTTTCATACTTTTGGTTTTCAAAACTTCTTAACTTGGAACTCAAGGTCCAAAACATCTCAAACGACATCCGAATGTCACCAAACTTTACGAAATCACATATATAATATTTAAGACTTGTACCGGGCGTCGGAACCAAAATACGAGCCCGATACCAAGGTCAATTAATTCATTTCCTTTAACAATTACATCAAAAACAATTTCATAGAAAAATTCATAACTTGGGCTCTAGGCCTCGGAATTCGACTCCGGACGCATGTCCGAGTCCCATATTTTCCTACGGACCTCTCGGGACCATCCAATCTCGGGTCCGGATCCGTTTACCAAAAATGTTGACCGAAGTCAACCATATCAATATTAATATCATTTTTATCCAAATTTCTCATAGAATTCATATTTTCTATCACAAAATCTTTCCGGCTACATGCTCGGATCGTGCACGTAAATCGAGGCAACATAGAATGAGGTTTTCAAGGCCTCAGAAGTTCGAAATGATTAATTAAATAAGTGATGACCCTTTGGGTCGTCACATGGTTACTCCTCTTCATCCATATCAATGAGAGGGGTATAGGAATCATGCTGTCGGAAAGTAGGTTTCGGGGGGTAATAATGATTGTCTTTGACGTGGAATAGTGGTTCACTGGAGGATTTGTGCAAGGCGGCTGGTGGTGGTGCCACAT
>JASVEL010010662.1:0-24306 GCA_032618575.1 Nicotiana noctiflora | reverse complement strand
CACAGCCACCACGTCCTTCCAAAGCTTATTTTTGAGTGTAGTAACACACACCATATAGTGAGGGATTTCCCTAGACTTAGGAAGGGTGCACCTATACAGACTTCTCAGCCCCAGCGTGCCCTGTAGAGTTCCCAGGCTATGATTACAGCATCAGTTGCTAACTCACGTGCTCAACTAGCTAGAGGTAGAGATAGATGTCGCTTTAGAGGGGAAGGCCAGGCCAGATACTATGCCCTTCTTGCCCATACCGAGATGTCCCCATTGATTCTGTCATCACAGGTATTGACCTAGTTTGTCGTAGAGATGCACCAATTTTATTTGATCGAGGCTCCACTTGTTCTTATGTGTCCTCTTGCCCCGTATTGGGCGTATCTCAGGGATTCTTTGAGTTCCCCTATTTATGTTTCTACTTTTATGGGAAATTCTCTTATTGTGGACCACGTATATCGGTCGTGTTTGGTTGCTCTTAGTGGTTTTGAGACTAGAGCTAATTTATGTCAGCATGGTAGATTTTAATGTTATCTTGAGCATGGACTAGTTTTGGCCCCATTATGCTATTCTTGATTGTCACACCAAAACTGTGACGCTGGCTATACCAGGTGTACCGCGAGTAGAGTGGAGGGGTACCTTAGATCACACTTCCAATAGAGTTATTTTATTTCTTAAGGCTCAACGGATGGTTGAGAAGTGGTGTGATGCATATCTAGCTTATGTGAGAGATGTCAGTATTGATACCCCAAAAGGTTATTTAGTCCTAGTAGTATGAGACTTCCCTGATATGTTTCCATCTGATCTTTCGTATGCTACTCAATAGAGATATTAATTTTGCCATTGATCTATTGCTGGGCACTCAACCCATTTCTATTCTTCTATATTGTATGGCTTCTCCTGAGTTAAAGGAACAGTTGCAGGAATTGCTTGATAAGGGTTTTATTTTGTCCAGTGTATCACCTTGCGGTGCTCTTGTCTTGTTTGTGAAGAAAAATGACGGTTCTATGTGTATGTGTATTGATTATCGCCAGGTGAACAAATTTACAATGAAAACCCGATATCATTTGCCTCGTATTGATGATTTATTTTGCCAGCTACAGGGTCCACGAGTGTTTCTAAGATTGGCTTGCATTCAGGTTACAATCAATTGAATATTTGGGAGCCAGGTATCTCGAAAACTACTTTCAGGATTCGATATGGTCATTACGAGTTCCTTGTTATGTCATTTAGGATGACCAATGCCCCAACAGCCTTCATGCATTTGATGTACAGTGCATTTTGGCCATATCTTGACTCGTTCGTTATTTTCTTTATTGATGATATTATGTTATACTCCTTGAGTCGGGAAGATCATGAGCAGCACCTAAGATAGTGCATCAGACTTTGAGAGAAAAGAAGTTATATACAAAGTTCTCGAAATGTGAGTTTTTGTTGGATTCTCTGGAATTCTTGGGTCATGTGGTGTCGAGTGAAGTGATAAAAGTGGATCTGAAGAAAGTGGATACAGTGCAGAGTTGGCCCAGGCCATCCTCGGCTACAGAGATCCGCAGTTTTCTTGGCTTGGCGGGTTATTACCTTCGATTTGTTGAGGGGTTTTCATCTATTGCAGCACCCATGACCAGGATGGCCCATAATGGTGCTTTGTTCCAGTGGATGAGGAGTGTGAGGAGAGCTTCTAGAAGCTCAAGACAGCTTTTACTACAGCCCCAATTTTGATATTGCCTACATGTTTGGGGTCTTATACTGTCTATTGTGATGCCTCGAGGATTGTCCTTGGAGCGGTTTGATGGCGAATGATAGGGTGATTGCCTAAGCGTCCAGACAACTGAAGGTGCACGAGAAGAATTATCATGTCCATGAACTCGAGTTAGCTCTTATATTTCACGCCTTGAAGATTTGGCGTCATTATTTGTATGGTGTTCCCTGTGAGATCTATACTGATCACTGGAGTTTGCAGCATCTGTTCAAGTAGAAGGACTTTAATTTGTACTAGGGGAGGTGGTAAGAGCTACTGAAGGACTATGATATCACTATTTTGTATCACCCGGGCAAGGCCAATGTAGTGGTTGATGCTTTGAGTCGCGAGGCGGAGAGTTTGGGGAGTTCGGCCTATTTACCAGCACTGGGGATATTCCTTAGTATAGACCACAATATATGGCTTTACCTTCAGTACTTCTTTACATGAAACCACAAGTTTTGTTTGTCGCCTCATTCTAGAAGGAACCATACTTTGGAAATCCTTAGAGATCTCCTAGATTTTGGGTGAAGCAATTGTTCTTATGCTTTGAAAATTTCTCCGAAACTTGTTCCCCTTCTTTAGTGGACCCATTCTTTCAAATACGAAGGTCCTCACAGGTGATTTTCCAAGTCGATCAAAGATAAAGGGCTTGTTAGAAGCGGTTGATCATCTTCTACAGTGATATAATTGCTACTCGCCCTCCTTATTGAGATGCGCACTGGTGACGATTATTTGTATCCCAAACCTTCACGCGGTTGCCTCATTGCAGCTTCTGATGGGAGCTTACCTAACTATGACGGCCCATTGGGGTTGTATCCAGCTTTTGCAAATAGCTTGTAAGCGTTAGGATCAAAACCTTCATATGTTCGCTTTGTAGGGAGTGTCACATTCTGCAGAAAATTTTGGGCTACAAACCCTGCAAGTGGCATTGAGGACGACTTTACTGCCTCAATTCGTTTGACCGAAAAGGTTAACTCCTTTAGCATGTTAGCTTGATGATTAAATGATTCATCTTCATATTTCTTTCTTTTAGGGACATATTGGATCGTCGGACTTACTTTCTTGCCATAAGACATAAAATTCCCTCTATCGATTTATTCGCGTTGGGTTGTACCTCCTTACTAACAGCTTTGGCTTCACCAGTAGTCACCTCTTAGCTCCTTCACAGTACGGTTCTTCAAGTAGAACTTTGCATCGGTGAAGTGTGATTCAGCCTCGATTAATAGATCATCATCAACAACTACCGTCTTCTCGACTTCACCCTCATAGTATTTATACCATTGATGGTAGGTAGATGAAACTACTTTATTCTTATGTATCCAAGGCCTCCCAAGCAAAACATTGTATGAAGTCTTCGCGTCGATCACAGGCAGCCATGCACTTGATTGTATCTTCAATAGTGATTCCCAGCCTGATCGCGCCTATGGCTCTTTACCCCCCTTGGTTAAATCCTTGGATCATCATACGACTTTTTGAGAGTTCGTTCATGAGAATACCAAGTTCTTTCACAGTGTGCATTGGCAAAATGTACACTGAGGATCCTTCATCAACCATAATCCAATTTACCCTTTCATCGCGCATATGACCTACCGACTACAATGGGCGATTATGAGGAGTGTCATCTAGCAAAAGATCATCATTTGTGAACGTGACCTTTTCCTCACAAGCACTAACTTCTTAAGGAGTGTAATCGATGGTATTTTTTGAATATGGTGCCAACGGTAGGTTATCACTCTTTTCTTCTGCTTTGTCAGCATGGAAACAAGAACCATCAATACCCTCATTGGAAATCTTCTTGTGGAACCAACTTGGTAAAAACTCCTCCAAGGTCACTGGATTTCGTGGATTTTGAGAATGGTGCACCTCCACTTTTTCTTTCTTTAAATATTTAACTGGATTCCATATCCTTGGTCGTTTCACTATCATTTTCCCTGTTGGTTGTTCTATTGATTCCTTTCGTGGGCTCCTTTTGTGGTGCCTACGACGAGATACAAAATGTCCAACCTTCATCATCATCATGTTGATTGACTTTAGCTTTGTCGCTCTCCGGTAATTCTTCATCTTTACTTTATTTAAAACCACATAATTCATCTAAACTGAATGAGCCAAAGGTTATAGAGACTTGGTTTGCGCTTGCTTTATCATCTTCAAGCACGATCTTCTCTTTGCAAGCCAAATCCATGACTTTGTCCTTGAAGACAAAGCACTTCTCAAGAGGGGGGCTTACAAGTCAGTGATATTTGTAGTAATTTGGTTCGTTTGTTTTCCCAGCTTCATTTGGCCGCCTCATCTCCGGAAGCTCAATGAGATTTAACTCGAGGAGTTCTTCGAAAATGGCTGGCACATCAGAATCTAGGAATGGGTATTGTTTCTCCTGCATTTCTTTTAGAGTCAACTTTCCACTTGGCTTATCTTGAAAATAAGTGAATTTCATACTCTGCTTCTTGCTCACCTTCGTCGTGAACTTCATACGTGACGCGTGGCATTCATAGCTTCTTTGCTTTCAGACTTGGGTACGAACTTGCCCCACTTCCTAACTTCTAGATTGTCATTCCTTTTGTGAGGTTCATAGAGGGGCAGCCTTTCCTTTCCAGTGGAGGCCATGCTCAATTCCATGTCATGCGCACGAGTTGTAAGTTCTTCAAATGTGCTAGTCTTGATACCTTGCAAGATGTAGTGCAATCCCAATGCATGCCTTGGATGCACATCTCTATGCCAGAAGCTTCACTAAGCCTGTCTTTGTAGTTGAGGCTTGCATTCCTCCAATGATTGATAAAGTCGATAACTGGTTCCCCCTTTTATTGACGAGTATTTGTAAGTTCTGTCATACTCACAGTACGTCCCGTACTATAAAACCAATTGAGGAACTCTTGCTCTAGTTGATCCCAACTATCGATAGATCCAACTTTGAGGTCTGTATACCAGTCAAAAGCATTTCCTTTTAGCGAGCGGACAAATTGCTTGATAAGGTAATCTCCATAAGTCTCAGCATTGTTGCACGTCTCCACGAAGTGCGCAACATGTTGTTTTGGGTTACCTTTACTATCAAAATGTTGAAACTTTGGAGGTTGATAGACAGCAGGCATCTTCAACATATCGACCCTTGCAGTGTACGGCTTTGCATATGTAAGGGAGGATTTGGCAGCAACTTCGTGTTTGTTCTTAATGGTTCCTTCGATGAACTCCTTCATTTGAGCGATTGGAATCATCCCTTTAGATGAGACAGAGATAGCCTTAGTGGAAGCTGCTTGTCTTGGGGGAGAGTCACTCTCTAGAACTTTTGGGAGCTTGCCAGGTGCATGGGTAGATTCTTCTTCCATCAAGATTCCCACCATGTCCGTTAGCTTGTCAATTCTAGCCTCTTGATTTTGCATGCACTTAGTCAAGCCAGAGGTTGCTTCCATCAAGTTTGCCAACTGCTCATCCATAGATGAAGTGTTTGTTATCATGGCTTGCATAATTGTCGTGGATGGCGGAGAGTAGCATGAATTTTCACACAGATTGATCATTGATTGTCTTACGCTATGTGGTGTGTGGGGAGGATCCATCACTTGAAACATCATCACCTTCCTTCACAGTAGAGTGCTTGGAGCCGGAGAGGTCAAGCAGAGCAAGAGTTTTCTTGATCTTTTCAGCAATATCGCTCTCTCCTTCAGATGCGTTTGTGGAAGATCTTGCTCCTTTTGAGGATGGAGATCTGAAAACAGGGATTGATGCGAATGGCACTTGGGGTGCTTGTTGTCCTAAAGAGCTTGCTTTTATCCTCGTAAATGGTCTGTAGCTTCCAAAGGTAACATCGAGAATGCTTTCCACATCAGCATAGAACCTGGAGTTAGCAGCCTTGGTGGAAGTTGAATCGGAGTTGATTTTCATTAAAGCCATTTCAATATTCTTGGTATGAAAAGTTGAGATGAGAGGTAGAGATTGTCCCACCGAGTGTGCCAGAATTTGTAGACAATAAATTACGTTAAGAAAATAAAATCTAGACAAAAAATATCGCAATAATCGTAGTATTTTGTTTTGAATATTTGAGCGCTACAATCTCTATGAATCCTCTGATTCTTCTTTCCAATAGTAAATAAATTCAAGGGCCTTTGAGCTTGATCTTGAATTTGAATTTTATTTATCTGTCACGAACATTTGATTGTTGCCATGAATTTTATCACGAACAAGTAGCTTTGATCTTGAACGCCTTGTATTTGATTTGACTTCGCTCTTGATCTTGTATACTTGAATTGTTCTTCGTTCTTGAACTTGAACTTGATTGCTTGAAGCTTAAAACTTGTGGAGGAATTTGTAGTGTTTGATCCACGAGCTCTTTCTTGCTTCTTGTTATAACTTTTGGTGTCTTTTCTGAGTTATGAAGACCCCTATTTATTATTGTGGTAGGGGAGTTGTGATAAGAACAAACTCTTTCCGACCAATCAAATTGAAGTGTGACATGACTGCATTTGATTGGCCAGAACATGTCATTTGCACATGTGGCACGATTTCATTGGCCTTTTAGTGTGACCGGGCATGCCTTGTCATTTTGACATGTGGCATGGTCCTATTGGCTCTTCCGCTTGACTTGGCACGCCACGTCATTTGACACGTGGCACCAAACTGGACCTCTAGGAAGATGTCATCTTGGGCTTAATGAAGTGTGCTCATCACTTTAGCCCAATCAAATGGGCTAGCCCAATGGATTAAGACTTATTTATTTAACTCATATATATTGGACTTATATAATTCATTCAATTATATTAGCCTATAATATTTATTTGGACCAATATTATCTTGAATGTAAGATATAGTTCAAATAACTTTATGGATTTAAATCTGATAAAATTTAAATGCTTACACATGCATTTAAACAGAAAATTATAATGTCACTGAATTTATATGCTATGTTATCTAATAAATTTTTCTTCGTTTTTTCCAATTAAAGTAGGTCTATTATTAGTTGGTAACAAACTCCTATATTTAGGTACTAATACTTGATTTACGTTATTTTATGGTTCTTAAAGTTTCTAGTATTAGTTTGTTTCAAACTCCTATATTTTAGGCACTAAATATTATAATTTTATCACATATGATGTTCCTTTTTTGAAGAAATAATTCAGTTGTGAAAGATATAAAAGTCGGTCAACATTTTAAGGATATTTTTGTCGTTCAATATTTAGAATTCCAATATCCGTACTTTTATAATAATATAAATAGATATAAATAGATAGATAGATAGATATGGTGGGTTTAATATTTAATTAATATATTAAATATTTAAAAGAGGGTGAATGATAAATGGAGGAAAATGAAATTTTGAGTAAAATTTCAAATTCCCCCTCCTTGGTAATGGGCATTGTCCCATATTGGAAGAGGGAGAGGTTTTTATGGGTATATAAGCAATTGCTCTTCTTCTAGCTTTTAAAGAGTTGAGAAGAAAGCAAGCCTCGCGCCGTCGTCGTCGTCACTCGCTCGGCTCGGCTTCGGCTTCAGCTACGGCTAAATTCCTTAAGGAAACACTGTGAATTCAGTGGGCTCGAATTGGTTTCTTCATTTCTGTTTATGCATATTCTTGTTTGTATATATTTATATTTTCAGAATTATTTTATAAATACAGTGTAATAACAAGCTTAAGGAATTTAATATATTTTTGTATTTGTTTTTACTATTTCTGGAAGAGTAAAACCTTTGTGGTTTTGTACTCTACTAAAATCTACGTGATTTTAATATTTGTGTCATTCTTTTACAGAAATGACTAATGAGAATAAGAACCAGGTTGTTCCAATGGTGACTGCTAATGCCTCAACAAGCCGAACGACTCCGGCAGCATTGGCACCGACGGAGAAACCCGAAAAATTTTTCGGGATTGATTTCAAGCGATGGCAACAAAAGATGTTCTTCTATTTGACTACTCCGAGTCTCCAGAAGTTCATCAAGGAAGATATTCCTGTGTTGTCCGACGAAACTCCAGAAACAGAACACTTTCTCGTCGTTGAGGCGTGGAAGCATTCAGATTTTTTATGCAAGAATTATATTCTAAGCGGGCTGGAATATGCTTTGTATAACGTCTACAGTGGCGTAGAAACGTCAAAGGAACTGTAGACTGCGCTTGAAAAGAAATACAAAACTGAAGATGCCGGGTTGAAAAAGTTTGTTGCTGCAAAGTTTTTGGACTACAAAATGGTAGATGGCAAGTCTGTTATTACCCAAGTCCAGGAATTGCAAGTGATTATTCATGATCTCCTTGTTGAAGGTATAAATCAAATTAATATTGATGTTGAAAGTAGTAACCTAAGTATTTTTACTAATGAAAATTTCATTGAAGGTCTTGTTATCAGTGAAGCATTCTAAGTAGCAGCAATGATTGAGAAGTTGCCTCCTTTGTGGAAGGACATCAAAAACTACTTGAAACACAAACGCAAGGAGATGTCCCTTGAAGATCTCATTGTTCGGTTGAGAATCGAAGAGGACAATAAAGCTGCTAAAAAGAGAGGCCGTGGAAACTCAACAATAATAGGAGCAAATATTGTTGAAGAGAACAAAAAGAGGAAGAAGGTTTCGGGACCAAAATACAACCCAAGCAAGAAGTGTTTCAGTGGAAACTGCTACAACTGTGAAAAACCCGGACACAAATCTACGGAGTGTCGTGCTCCGAAGAAAGACAAGAAGAAGGGTCAAGCAAACATGGTTGAAAAGCATGATGATGTTGATGACTTATGTGCCATGCTTTCCGAATGCAACTTGGTAGGCAATCCTAAAGAGTGGTGGATTGATTCTGGAGCCACTTGTCATGTTTGTGCTGTTAGAGAAGCGTTTGCTACTTATGCTCCTGTTGGACCAGACGAGACGGTTTCTATGGGAAATGCTTCTAAGGCCAATATTGAAGGGTGTGGGAAGATATTTCTCAAAATGACTTCCGGCAAAGTGGTGACTTTGAACAACGTCCTTCATGTTCCCGAGATTAGGAAGAATTTGGTCTCTACTGGACTTCTTATTAAAAATGGTTTTAAATGTGTTTTTGTTTCCGATCAGGTTGTAATAAGTAAGGACGAAATATTTGTAGGAAAAGGTTACCTCACTGAGGGCCTTTTGAAGCTGAATATAATGGTTGTCGAGAATAATAATAAAATTTCAGCTTCGTCTTACTTACTTGAGTCAAATAAATTATGGCATATACGTTTGGGTCATGTCAATTATAAAACCTTACGGAAAATGATTAATTTGGAAGTATTGCCTAAATTTGAATGTGACAAATCAAAATGTCAAGTATATATGGAATCTAAGTATGTTAAACATCGTTATAAGTTGGTTGAAAGGAATTCAAATCCTTTAGACTTAATTCACACAGATATTTGTGATATGAAGTCAATATCATCTCGCGATGGAAAGAAGTATTTCATAACTTTTATTAACGATAGTACTCGATATTGCTATGTTTACTTACTTAATAGTAAAGATGAAGCAATAGACGCATTCAAGCAATACAAAAATGAAGTTGAAACACAACTTAACAAAAAAATCAAAATGATAAGAAGTGATAGGGGTGGTGCATATGAATCTCCTTTTGCACAAATATATTTAGAATATGGAATTATTCATCAAACAACGGCCCCTTACATGCCCCAATCCAATGGGATTGCAGAAAGAAAGAATCATTCAATAAAGGAGATAATGAACGCATTATTGATAAGTTCTGGTTTGCCACAGAACTTGTGGGGGGAAGTCGTACTTACGGCTAGCCGAATACTAAATCGAGTACCCCATAGCAAAACACAATCCATTCCATATGAAAAATGGAAAGAAAAGAAGCCCAACTTGAATTATTTTAAAGTGTGGGGATGTTTGGCAAAAGTGCAAGTTCCTAAACCCAAAAGGGTAAAAATAGGACCGAAAACCATTAATTGTATTTTCATAGGATATGCGACTAATAGTAAAGCATATCGATTTCTGGTTCATAAATCAGAAAATCCCGACATTCATAACAATACGGTTATAGAATCAGATAATGCTGAGTTCTTTGAAAATATATATCCGTATAAAAAGGAATGTGAGTCGATTAGTGAAGGATCTAAACGACCTCGAGAAGAAGCAAAAGAAAGTACACTTAACCAGGAAGATCCAAGGCGTAGTAAACGTCAAAGAACGTCTACTTCATTTGGACCAGATTTTGTGACTTTCTTATTGGAAAATGAGCCTCAAACATTTAAAGAAGCTATGTCTTCTTCGGAATCATTGTTATGGAAAGAGGCAGTCAATAGTGAAATAGAATCCATATTGAACAACCATACATGGAAATTGGTTGATCTTCCTCCTGGAAATAAACCGTTGGGTTCTAAATGGATCTTTAAGAGGAAAATTAAAGATGATGGCACTATTGACAAATATAAGGCAAGACTGTGGTCAAAGGGTATAGACAACGAGAAGGTCTTTATTATTTTGATACATACTCTCCAGTTACAAGAATTACGTCCATACGAATGTTAGTAGCGTTAGTTGCGGTTTATGGTCTTAAAATTCATCAAATGGATGTTAAGACGACCTTCTTAAATGGAGAGTTGAAGGAAGAAATATACATGGAACAACCAGAAGGGTTTGTGGTTCCAGGTAAAGAAAAGAAGGTCTGTAGACTTGTTAAGTCCCTTTACGGATTAAAACAAGTACCCAAATAATGGCATGCGAAATTTGTCCAAACAATGTAGTCAAATGGGTTTAAGATAAATGAATGTGATAAATGTGTGTACATTTAATCACATAGTCATTGTTTGCTTATATGTGGATGATATGCTCATAATAAGTAATGACTTGCCAATATAAATGCTACTAAGCGTATGCTAACTAGCAAGTTTGATATGAAAGACTTGGGAGTTGTTGATTTAATTCCGGGAATTAAGATCCATAAGACTTCTCAAGGTCTGGCTTTGTCACAATCTCATTATATCAAGACAGTACTTGAAAAATTCAAGCACTTGGGCTTTAAAGTTGCAAAGACTCCAATTGACGTGAATCTTGCATTAGCAAAGAACAAAGGCCACAGCATATCACAATTGGATTATGCTCGTGTGTTGGGTTGCTTAATGTACATCATGAACTGTACAAGATCAGATATAGCCTCTGCTATAAGTAAACTGAGTTGATATACGAGCAATCCAGGTCAATCTCATTGGATGGCCATGAAACGAGTTTTGGGGTACTTAGTACATATCTAGGACTTTGCTTTGCACTACAATAAATATCCTGCGGTCATTGAGGGATAATGTGATGCAAATTGGATCACTGGATCAACTGATTCCAAGTCCACAAGTGGATATGTATTCACAATTGGTGGAGGAGCGGTATCTTGGAAGTCGTCCAAACAAACTTGTATTGCCCGCTCTACATTGGAGGCTAAGTTCATAACCTTGGATAAAGTCGGTGAAGAAGCTGAATGGCTCCGAAATTTCTTGGAAGATATTCCATTTTGGCCCAAACCCTTGGCACCAATATGCATAGATTGTGATAGTCAAGCGGCAATTGGAAGGGCTGTGGGCGTTATGTATAACGGTAAATCTCGTCATATACGATGAAGACATAAAACCGTTAGACAATTACTCTCTAGAGGAATTATCACGACTGACTATGTAAAGTCAAGTGATAATATGGCAGATCTACTTACAAAAGGCCTAACTAGAGATGTAGTTGAGAAATCATCAAGGGGAATGGGAGTATGGCCGAGAACAAGTCATAGTGGCGGTAACTCTACCTAGAAGACCGGAGATCCCAAGATCTAGGTTCAAGGAGATCAAACAAAGTCATTTATGACGGTTCAACACTGTCAAATAAACTTTTAGTCCATTCTCTTATAAGACAATATTCAGTACCAAGGATAAAGCATTAAGGCTTTTTAATTATTTCTAAATTTGATACGCGGTATATCAAATAGTGTATCTACGGGATGACACGTTTAGGAATCACCTATGTAAGTGTGAAGTGTTAACCGCTTCAACGAGAATTTTGTAAGGCCAGTTCTTAGCCGCTGAATTTTGTAAGGCCAGTTCTCTACGCACTTATGAAACCAGGCGGTGTTTATGGCTGAAACGAACACAACAATGAGAACCAAAGACGGTTAAGGGTTGTGGCTTATGGTTGTCTAGGTATACACCAAAGTTCGACGGTTCAAAGATATCAAATCTACCGATTGATCGATTATATCCGACATAAGTTCACTACGGAAAGTTCAAAGGGAAACCTACTTATCTAGATGCAATTAATCCTTACTTGCGAATCACACTGTTTTTCGTGCATACTTCCGTGATATAGCCATTCCCCAGTCATGTGGGGGATTGTTGGGTTTAATATTTAATTAATATATTAAATATTTAAAAGAGGGTGAATGGAAAATGGAGGAAAATAAATGTTTGAGTGAAATTTCAAGTTCCCCCTCCTTGGAAAATGGGCATTGTCCCATATTGGAAGAGGAAGAGGTTTTAATGGGTATATAAGCAATTGCTCTTCTACTAGCTCTTAAAGAGTTGAGAAGAAAGCAAGCCTCGCGCCGTCGTCTTCGTCGTCGTCGCTCGCTCGGCTCGGCTCGGCTACGGCTACGGCTTCGGCTTCGGCTTGGATTCAGATTCGGATTTGGATTCGGATTTGGATTTGGATTTGGATTTGGTCAAATGATCGATTGATTAACTTTTTGGACAAAATTTATTTGTTAATAGTAAAATATTAACAGAAATGTTATTAAATATTTATTTTAATAACAGAATATTAATATTAAATAAATATTAATATTAAATCCAAATTTCAGTTTTTCTGTTTTTGTAACAGAAACTTAACTACCCATCAATTTTTCCTCTTTATTATTGAGTAAATAGCCATTTATGCAATGACATTTACGTTGTGGCAGTTTTGCAGAAACAACCATTCTGAAGAGACTCTTCAGATTTCAGCCCAACTTTTGGTTATAAATACAACACTATTCTGCTCAGAATTTCACGACGAATTTTCTGAGTTTATCCTCATTTCTTCTGCATAATTTTAGCATCAAACAAAGCAAAAAGTAAGTGTGATTTAATACCGAACTTTGTGTTCACTGAAATACTGGGGTTTGAAGTACCACTACACCAGTGTGTAATTCGTTCTATCCTGAGAGTAAATAATCCATAACCTTGGGTACTAGGAGGGGATTAAATTCCTTAAGGAAACACTGTGAATTCAGTGGGCTCGAATTGGTTTCTTCATTTCTGTTTATGCATATTCTTGTTTGTATTTATTTATATTTCCAGAATTATTTTACAAATACAGTATAATAACAAGATATAGATATGGATTATATTTTGTAATCTTTAAAGTCTCCAAACAAGGGATAATAGTAACATTTAATAAATTTTGGCGAAGGTTCTTTCATTTTTTCGTGTGACTTATGGTTAAAGTGGGGTAACGTGAAATTTATTCTAATGAAAATTCATGCAGTTAAGGGCCAAAAATGCTCCTTGATAATGACTCACCATTAATCTCCGATGACCATTTGGTCTGTAAAATCCACTTAATGTTTCCTTTTGGCTCAAATATAACCCTTAAACTAATAGACCATGCTATTTAAAAAACCTCAACTTTAAAATAGTTACGTGGCACATTATAAGCTTAGGGTTATCAAACAAGGCGCCGGAGTATCAAATTTAGTTAGCTTAGGGTTATATTTGGGCAAATAAAGACGACGACAACAACAACAACAACAACCCAATATATTCCCACAAAGTGGGGTCTGGGGAGGGTAATATGTAGACAGGCCTTACCTCTACCTAAGAGGGCAGAGAGGCTGTTTTCAATCGACTCTCGACGCAGGGGAAAGAAAGGCAAACAAAAACAAAACGTTGAAATATAACCGTTTTGAATAAAGACGTTGAGGACATTTATAGACCATAAAGAAAACGTTGAAAGCATTCATAGAAGATGAATGGAGAGCATAGGTGAACCATTTTTAACCTTATTCAAAATTTAAAATAGCATAAATCTAGCAAAGTATTCACAAAGGTATTCAAGGTAGGTGTCTACCACGCTCCTCTCAAGTAGGAGCTCTCTCCACTTCCCCAGTCCCTTTGATTCTGAAAAATGGTTTATAATTCCAAACGCAATTCCTTTCTTTTCTAAATTTGGCAAAGCAAGCAGCACAGATGGGCGTAATACTCTCAGTTTGAAAATGCTTCCCCCCTACAAACGACTACCCAATACATACCACTTGGGCGTAATAGTTTGAGATTAGTTGTTTTCTTACAATGCCATGATGTATGTGGGAACTTTGCTCAAATTCTTGTACTCGATTAATAAAATGCACAATATTGTTGACAATTGAATGTATTTTTACTGAACGTCCCTTGTTTTAACTGGGATTTTCTCTCTCGGCCATTAGAGCTATCTCCTCCTCACGAGGTCTCGATCCTTGATGCTAACTACTTAATCTACACCTCTCAAACTACACTTTTTAAAACTTTGCTAATAGGAAACTTAAGAATTACCGATTTCTTCCTCCGCAAACATCAATTTGTACAAATTCTCTATTTTCTACTAAACCCTAAATTAATTTGATTTCTAGAAGAAATCTATATTTTGGTGCAATCAGGTTAAATATATTGTTGAATCAACTCCAATAGGAGCAGGAATCCTTCAATTGGAAAGATGGCTGATGAATTACTGAACGCCTAAATAAATTTATTTTTACTGTGGAAGAAAAGAATTCAATTGAATATCTTGATATTCAGTCAAGTATGAAGGATTGTGAGGTAAGTCTTTGTCACGACCCAAAATCTAACCATGGTCCTGATGACGCCTATCGTGTTACAAGGTAAGCCTATTTTCCAAAATATTACTATTAAACCGATTATAAGAAATTAATAAATATTACCAATAATTAAATTCTTGATAAGCTAAACCAACTCTAAATGTAAATAATATAAAGTACGGAAACGATCTCCAAGCATCGGGGTGTCACTAAGTCATGAGCATCTAAAACTATGAAATAAAAAATAGAAATTGTCTAACTGTCTAAAAGAAGACATGACAAAAAGAGTAACAAGGTCCTGCGGATGCTGGCAGCTACTGTGCAGTCTCCAATTAAAGCCGGCCTGAACTCAACGATCGTCGTGCTCTAACTCACCTGGATCTGCACATATAGTGCAGGATGTAGTATGAGTACAACCACCTCAGTAGTAACAAAAATAACTAAGGAACTGAGCAGTAAACAATCCAATTATTTATTTTTCACAATTTTAAAAACGGGAATAAACATGTAAATTTCATAACTCAGTAAATGCCACAAAGAAATTAATAGGTAAGTGTCGTAACAGCAAAAGTAAATGCAACCTCACAACAATGACCCTCTATCAATCAACACTTGCACTCAACACTCAACACTCTACACTCTGCGCTCACTAGGGGTGTGTACAGACTCCGGAGAGCTCCCAAAGCCCAAGCGCTAAGCACGGATAACTCACGTGCCATCATATCAATACCTGGATCTGCACGATCAACTCACGTGTTACGCGGACAACTCACATACTATGGTATCAATACCTGGATCAGGCACGGTCAACTCACGTGCTACGCGACAACTCACGTGTTATGGTATTAATATCCTCACAACCAGGCCCTCGGCCTCACTTAATCATGTACCTCACTAGCCTCACCATCATCAACAAATAAGAGGACACAAACCACATCAAGTATCACAGAATATTACCAAATAATAGAGACTTAAACATGTACAATAATTTCTATGACTGAGTACAAATAACGTGAGAATGAATAAAGTCTAAGCATGATTTCTAACATGAAGGCAAACAAGTTTAACAACAAGTAAACACATAACCACGGATAACAACCATCAGGCCCCACAGCCTCACAGGACGGACCAAGTCTCAATCCCTCGCGGTGAACACCCACACGCCTGTCACCTAGCGTGGGTATCACTGCCAAACAATCACATAATATCAACTTCTCCGGGTTTATACCCTCAAAGCCAGAGTTAAAACTGTTACTTACCTCAACCGCATAAAATCCTACTTCGGGATGCTCTCGTCTCTGGACTTGGTCTCTAAAAGATTTGAATCTAACTATAATCATATTAATACCATCAAAATGTGCTAAAGAATCCAATTCCACAATAAAATCTACAAAATATATCAAAAATTCGAAATTGGCTAAAACCCGGCCCCTGGCCCAAATCTCGGAATCAGTCAAAATTTGCATAATAATAATCCTCCTCCTCTCCCGAGTATAACCATATAAAATTTGTCAAAATCGAACTCCGTTTTGTCCCTCAAATCCTTACTTAAAACTCTCCAAAACTCAAACCCTAACTCCCTCAGTATCACTTTGAAATCATCAATCAAATCCCAAAAACGAAGACGGATTCATAAATTATAATTAAAAATCAAGTAGAGAACACTTACCCCAATTCATATGGTGAACATCGCCTCCAAAATCGCCCAAATCCGAGCTTCCCAACTCAAAATATGACCGAATGAACAAACCCTAGTTTTATATATTTTTCTGCCTTATATTCTGCCTCATTTCTCATGCAAAACAATTTCAAAACTCGTATTTTATGACTCCAGTGGATTTCTTGTGAAATTCTAATCAAGTTAGGCTTTTGAATCACTCAATTTGACCTTATAACGAAGGAGATATGTATGTTTTAATATTTGCAAATAGTGCATGTTTTTAAATACGCTGCTAGTGGCAATTTCATAATTAAACAAAAAAATATGGCAACCTAATTCTTAGTAAAATAACCATAAAATCCTTATACGATGTCCAAATTCGACGGTTATTTTTGCTACAGGTCCGTAATTACAATACGGATAATGCTTCAATCAAAGTAAAAATCAGAGCTCATTTGTTCAATAAGATATAAGTTATATATACTTGACGAAACGACGTCGAAACGTAAGAAAAAAGAGCGCAACACAACCAAACCTATTCAAAACTCACCCGAGGCCCTCGGGGCCTCAACCAATAATTCCAACAAGTCATATATCACTACGCAAACTTAGTCGAACCTTCAAAATAATATCAAAATACCAAATCAACCTCGAATTCAAGCCTAAGAACTTCTAAACTTCCTTTCGCCAATTCAAGCCTAATTCTACCAAGGACCTCCAAATTACATTCTGGACACACTCCTAAGTCTCAAATCATCCAACAAAGCTAATCGAATCATAAAAACTCAAATCCATATTCGTTTACTCATTAGTCAATTTTCGGTTGACTTTTCTAACTTAGCTTTCTAACTAAGAGACTAAGTATTCATTTCACTCAAAAAAAATACTTCAAACCCTAACATACCAACTCGATACAACTCAACACAGTTGAACAACACATAATTAAGCATAGATGAGGGAAATGAGGCTATAATTCTCAGCACGAACGACCGAGTCGTTACAATCTTTTTGGCAAGGTGATTTATGATAAAAAGTGAATTTTTAGGGAATCAAAAATATCATGTCATTGGCTTAGGGGCACCCAGCAGGACTTTAGATAAAGGAAATCGGGTTGAACTTTTTCCAATTTATTTTTAAAGATAAGGAAAGTAAGGATAAAGTATAGTTTTCTACACCATGGTTGTATGACAAATACCTTCTTAGTGTCCATCCTTGGAACCCAGGTTTAAAGAATGATTCCACGGTGTTTAATATATGTAATCTGTGGGTTCAAGTTTCAAATATCCCATTACATTGGATGTTAAAGGATGTTGAACGCAAAATAGGGCATTCTTTTGGGAGGTACCGTTGATATTGTAATCCCTGAAAATGAAAGCAAAAAAGGGTGATATGTGAGGATTAAAGTCACGATGAACATTAACAAGATACTACCTTGGGAAACTAATCAAGTTAGGCTTGGAAACAAACTGGGTTAAAATAAGATACGAAAACCTACCTTATGTTTGCTACTACTGTGGTATGCTAGGACAAAATGATATAACTTGTGTACAAAGAGAGAAGGATATATGATCAAGCAATCTCAAAAGTGATCAGTTTGGGACGTGGTTACGAGCGGAGAATCACTTATTAGTTTCAGATAATCAGCGCCGCCAAGGTGTAAATACTAATAACGATGGGTATACTAGGATGAAAAATCATAACTTTGAACTGGTTGAAGGAAAATGAGTTGCAGGTAGTAGTAAAAGTCAGCTAAATTTAGTAGAGGATATTATCTCGGTTGAAATGCAGCCTGCCATAAGAAAGAGGATCTCATGGGAGTAGAACAAAATAGATCAAAAGGGAAGAGAACTTTGGGATTGAATAGAACAAACGCTTATATATCAAACAGAGAGAAATCAGACAAGATGCAGCCCATGGAAAATTAACAAATTATGGATATAGAGAGAAGGAAAATGAAGAGGTTTGGAATAACACTGGTTGGAACTTTTGTGGGTATAAAAACTACCTCAACACAAGGTTTGAATATTGGCTTGGAGAAGAAAGATGTGCAGGAGCAGATGCCAGTGGATGAAAGTATGTTGAATGACACAGTAGAGCTACAACAAAATTTATGGCAAGTTACCTCACAAACGCAGGATGCAGGCAACCAAACAATAAAGAAGTTGCAAGATAACATAGACAAGGTATATCCATATCCTTTATTGAGCTCTCCTAAGTTACAACTACATATTGTGAATAATTCTCAACTACTCCACAAGAAGGCATTACTCCCTGGTTATCAGTTGCTCTACGGGTTGGTAAATAAAGTTCTCTTGCCTAGTGGTGAGAGGAAGTCCATAACCTCTAAGTCTGACCTATTTTTAATGGAGCAACGGGATAGCTTTACTCCTGTCAACTTGCCCGGTATCACGTTCGAACACATGCAAAAAGTTGCAATCTTCAAGGATGGTAATCATGATCTCCCATATGGGTTTCTGCTTACAAGTGTTTAAGTTTTTCAAGGTGTCGCTGGGGCAAGGCAAAGTAGGAACCAAAAAGCAGACCTTCTCACAAACAACACTGGAATAATGTGAGTGCATAGAGAAAAATGGGGTTTAGGCAGTACATCAACCATCTTACAGCTCATTAATGCTCAAAATAGCGCAACCGAGTAGATTCGATGGTTGAAGACTAGGAATGCTATCGTGGAAGGTTAGAAGGCCCTAGGGGCTCCGGAGTCAAATGAGGAAGTAGCTCATTTGACAAAAGAAAATGATGATCTCAGGACACATTTGGAGAACCTAAAAGCAGAACTGCTCGATGAGTAAAAGTTGACCAATGCCCGAATAGACCTAGTTCTCCAAACTCTTGCTGCTGCTTCCAAGCCCTCTACCCCAAACCTATATTCTTCTTTGTTACTCAATATTATGTAAATCATCGTCATCTTCTTATATTAAGGGATTCATTATGATTAAATTTTATGTTCAACCATGCTTGCTTGTTCTTATTCTCTGTCTTAAATCTAGAGCGAATTATCAAGGCTAGATTTACCTTAAATTTTTCTAATTTAATTAGTTTATAAAAAGGTTTAATACTTTTTTTAGTCAAACAATATCAATACGCAGAAAGGATATTTGCAACATCAGGAAAAGGAATTTGCTTCCTATTTGATTGATTTTGCCCTTCCCATTGGCGGATCCACTCTATGGGTTATGGGTCTTGAGCACCCATTACTTTTATAGCCCAATAGTATAATTTGTATAAAAACCTATTAAATTCATAGAAATACTTTAACGGAGCATCCAGTCTAGATAATAATTTTCAGATTAAAAACAGTTTAGCACCCACGATTGAAAATTTCTAGATCCGCCATTGGCCCTTACAAACCTTTCTTTTACACAACACAACACGTATGAATACAAATGGGAAGACGGATTAGTCTAGATATGTCCCACAAATTTATTCGAACGATATGTTTTTTATTCTTTATCCATTACTATAAACCATGTTTTCTTTTTAACTACAAATTAAAAAATATTTTACAATTGATGAAAAGGACTAGGAATCCAAAGTTGACCCACCTCAGACTATTGATCCAGATATAATGCGTATACAGCATGCAGAAGGGCTCTAACAATGCGAAACCCATAGATTACCTTAGGCATCAAAACTTCAGTAGCTCAATCATTGCAATAAGCGTTAAAGAAGAGGGAAAGAGTCAGATATACGCGAGAGAAGCAACATGCTAAGACAAAACATTAGTAGCTAAGAAACGATTCCTTCGAAAGCTTCTATCTCTAAAAGGATCGCTGCAAAATCAATGAAAACCAATGCAGGTAATATTAGTAGGCCATCGAGTTTCACACCATTTCCAGATTGAAGAACCTTTTTATAAAAAGATCTCCAGACCAAAGAACTCCGAGGAAGTTATCTATTTCGCATGTTGTATTTCTTAATCTGACACAAAATATAGAAATAAAGCAGGTGTCCAAGTCCCACACAACAAAGATTGAAGAAGCACCTAAAAGAAATGAAACAAATGACCTGATGCAACAAACGAAAACGAACAGATGACACCACTAAAAACTTAGCTGCATCACTACTTACTGTAACGCTAAACAGTGTTCAAATCTTCTCAGTTCGAAAGTAATGCTTGTTCTGTTGTAAACTCAACAAAATGTAGAAGAGGACAAGTAACATCACCACCGCCCCTGCTTTTCTGCCACCAGCAATATCAAATCCCATCCATTACCATACAACGGAACATAATAAATCACAGCATTCGTCTTTAGTCAAGCAAAAGAATGAGGGCAAAGTGGCAACTAAAGAATAAAGAAACATCCCGAGACTACGGGTTGATCCCAACCAAGAGATTAGGCATTCAGTGGTAAACCAAATATAAGTAAACAAATAAATATATAAAAGGAGCTAGAATAAGGAAGTATCCGACTCACCAGCCTAGCCATTAACTAGCACCCTCATGATAAACCCAGCAACTATTCCAGCATATGCAGACAGGAGCAGAAGGTATACTACCTTTAAAGAAATAAAGGCACCAAAACATGGAAGACGTCATCATTCCAAACAAGTGAAAGTGGTTGCAACATTTAGAAACAAATAATATTGATCGTTGCTAGGAAACAAGGAGGTCCAATTAAACTGAGCTATATTAAAACCCTTGTGTTTCTCCTGCTGAATGATTGGTAGTGCTCGTGTTGCACAAATATAAAAACCACGTATTCACTGGAGACTAATAAAAATACGTCATCACTATGTGCATTGATGCAAGAATGCATCAATAGCATGAAAGTTAAAACTCAAATCTTCTCTGTCCCTTTCAACTTCAAAAGTCAGTGGTCAACAATGGTATAGATGAAACAAATAGTGAAGAATGTATTTGCTAGTAAGCAGATGGAAATAAAAGGATTTTTTTCTAAGTGGTGATAAACTGAATCCCTAATAACAGATCATGCAGAGCCCAAAAAGAAAAAGAAAAGGAGAACAAGAGAACAACACTTCCACCCAACCTCAGGTTAAAGTTGATTACCAACTATTCCAACTTAAACATCAATAGGCACAGATGCTTTATTATATGATACTAATAACATCTTGTCGAAAGTTCACAGTTTAGATTTTAGAGAACAAACATACACCCATTATGTGCTGTAGACAAACCATCCACTTATTTGCTACAGGAAGAAACTCAAATTAGTTCGCTGTAGAAAGAAAGTACGATTTAAAACATCAGACATCACAATCGCATGGAAACAAGTAAAGTTGATAGCGCTAACCTAAGAGGAATAGAAGTATTGAACCACTAGAAGGGCAATATAATATTCTGGGACTATAACAAGTCAACAACTTATATGGCAACAGGCAAAGCATGTCTTCAAAAACAAACGCCAATCACATGGGTGCACCACATGCAATCTGAGTGACACCATATGCTAAATACACAGATTAAACCAATAAGAAACATGCCATGATTTACATGAAAATGCCCAAATCAATTTAAAAAGAGATTATTACATAATTGCATCTCTGTCAGACAGAACACTATTTCAAACCTATCTAAACACCTAGACTTCCATACTACAAACAGCTGCCAAAATATGAAGGTAAAAAAAAGGAGAGGGGGGGGGGGGTGCAACATCTAAAGAAGAATACTACATTAGCACTTTATAAGGTCGAACTCACAACAGCCAGAATATTTTCCACTGTATTAAAGGAGGCTAAAACTATGTACTGCAAAGAGGTATACCCAGAATGGTGACAAAAAAGACACGAGTTAGCATGAGAACTTCTCAGAGAAGAGACTTGCATTGACGAGGGAAACTTGAGACAAGTAACCATCGCAAATGCTCTTCCTTGATCATTCATTCATTTCCTGGCAATTCATCTTCCATAATGGTCTGGGAAACCGCTTCAATGTCCACCCGAGAAGCCTCCTCCATATTAGCATCTCCACCACTTGCATTATCTGATCCCTGAACCTTGTTTTCAATGTTCTTGTTTAATTGAATGAACTGAACATCATTTCCAGTTTTCACATCCGTATCCTCGTTCACTTCACTCTTGCTTCCATCATCAGCAATTATTTCCTTTTCAAAAGCTTCATCCATCTCGTTGCCATCAACTTCTTCATCTTCTTTTCCTACTTTATCGGATTCCTTTTCAACAGCTTCCTCATTCCCGTTACGATTATCATTTTCACCTTCTTCTCCAACTTTCACCTCGTTTCCTGCCAATTCAACATCATCCTTAGTCCTATCTTCTTCCTTCCCTTTGACATTCCCAACTCCTTCCATGTGCCCTTCAACCAGTTCAACGTTGTTATCCTCCAAAGAATGGCCATCCCCATGACTATCAGTCTCACTCTCAGACTCATTCTCCACTACCTCCTCAGTCATCTCCCCGCATCCACGGCCCCTACTCTCAAGACTTTGCAACCTCCTCCTCAAATCACCCAACTCCCTCTCCATCAAGAACAACCTGTCTTTCAAAATCAAGTTCTCTTCCTCCAACTGAGCAATATGTGTATCCTGATCGTCCACACGATTACCCAGCACATTGTTATATTCCATCCCAGTATAGTTAGGGTAAATCATCTCGAACCTGCTCAAATCATGATCCAACCGCCTCTCCACTTCCACGTGTTCTTCCACATCACTCTCACTTGATCCTCCCTCGTCTTCTTCCTCATCCTCGTGTCCTTCTACCTCATGACCCGGCGACCTCAGCCTAATCAATCCGTTCATCGATCCGTACCCATCAACTCCCCACTCCTCTTTAGCCATATCTACCAACACCTCCCTCGACGGGGAGAAAATAGGGGTTGGCAGCACAGCCGGAGTTACAGGGCAAGGGGACACCAAAGAAGCAATACCACCACTTTTTTTCGCCCTAATGATATATGAAGATGTGTTCCGAGGTGCATAAGGTGCATTCATGTTATTATTATTGTTATGATAAAATTTCTTCTTAGGGAAATATCTCCGGGCCTTCAATCGGTTTTGCTGTTGCAAGTCATTTAACGTAGGCGGCTTATATCCACCACCTTGAGCATTGGTACTACTACCGCTACTTCCTATAATCTCGTTCCGCCTTGCAGCATCCATTCTCTGTTCCTTCTTATTTACCTTTTTACCCTTCCAGTTATTCCGAGGTCCCAATGGCTTGGAATGCTGCTTTCCAGTAACAAATTGCTTCATATTGGGATTAGGGTTTAGAAATTTCAGCTGGTCGACTGACGACGGAGGCAGAGGCTGCTGCGGCCACATCCTGTAGTTCCGATTCATCATCTGTGGCGGCTGCTGCATCATCAACGGCGGTTTATTCATAGCCATACTCGTATTTATATAATTATACGTGGAATTAAAAGTTGAATGTGTAATTGTTTACCTGTTGCTGTTGTTGAAGCTGTGGATTTAAGATCTGAGGTTGTTGACTCATACTTAGCATTTGGTTTTGACTCATACTCATCCTCTGTTGTTGATTCATCATTTTTCCTTGCTCGTTCATTTTACTCCAAAAACCACCAAAAACCTAACCAAAAGTAAATAAACAAATAAACAAACAAACAAACAAACAAATCGTAAATCAAATTGTAACAGTTACTCCTCAAATTATCGCTAAGGAAAGACCTCTGAAGATTTTAAAAATTAGAGATTTTCGGACTTCTCTTTTTTCTTTTTTTTTTGGCGAATTGAGTTTTTTTAGGTAATCGAACCTAATTTTTGGAATCCGATTCGTTGCTTGAATGGAGATTTAATTTTTTTTGAAGATTATTCTCTTTTTTTGAATTCTTCGATTTTCTCTCTCTAGAAACCTCGATCGGTAGTTTTTGCGTGAGCCTCTGTATTTTGTGCTATGGTGACGGACGCAGAGGGCAAGGGTGTTGGTGTTTATATAGGGGAAGAGGGAGTGATTAAACGGTACAGATTTATCCAAATGATAATGGAAGATGGATAAGTGACACGTGGTGTAGGAGTGTGATGCGGGTTTTTGACAAGGATTAGGTTTTGAGAAAGCAACAGTAACCGCCCTTGGTTTGTTAATTAAATTACGCATAGCAGCCATGTGGATTTTAAAATTACATAGGCTTCCCTCATTATTTGACACAAATAAGTGCACTTGTTATTTAACAAAATATACAACAACAATAACTATCTAGTATAATCCTATAAAGTAGGATCA
>JASVEL010010661.1:0-33064 GCA_032618575.1 Nicotiana noctiflora | reverse complement strand
AACCTAGGCTTGGATATGATTTACAAGAAATTACCTTAAACAAATTTTTTTTTTAAAAAAAATAGCCCAGAAAGGAAAAGCCCGTTAGGCCTGTGGGCCCTTTCGTTTAGCCCGGGACCACGTGGGCTTTGGCCCCTCGTGAGCTGGTTCCACCTATTGAGCCTGTGAAGTCCGGGACAGCCAAAACCCAGCCCGTTTAAGCCGGGGCCCATTTGGCCCGGGCCCGTCCATTTTGTAGCCTCAAAAAGATCTTCAAGGTAGTGGTATATACACTTTCAAAATGTTCTTGAATCTAATGGTTTTACCATGATAGATAAAGACCATTGCATTTATACCAAGAGATCAAAAAACAAGCTTATGATTTTAACATTGCATATAGATGGCATGCTTATAGCTAGAAATGATAAGAAGTTTATAACCGAGATAAATTCATGGTTATCATCCTAATTTGAGATGAAAGATATAGGTGAAGCTTCATATATTCTTGGAGTTAAGATTTCAAGACATCGTCAAATAAACTATTGTATCTCTCACAAGAGAATTACATTAGAAAAGTTCTTGAACGATTTAATATGCAAAATAGTAGCCCAGTTGAAAATCCTATCAGTAAAGGCCATACCTTGGGAAGTCAGATGTTTCCTAGGACTCCTGAAGAGATAGAAAGAATGAGCTGAGTTACTTATATGAGCGTAGTTAGAAGTTCAATATATGCTATGGTGGCACTAGACCTGATATCCGTCAAGCAGTTGGCTTAGTAAGTAGATATCAAACTGACCCAGGTTTAGCACATTGACAAGCAGTAAAGAGGATCATGAGATATCTGATGGGAACTACTGATTATGCCCTTTGTTATCAAGGCGTCAAAGATCTGCGATTAGTTGGATACATTGATGTTGATCATGGAGGAGATATAGATGAGAGGAAGTCTATCTCGGTATATGTTTTTTTACTTAGTAATGGCGCCATATCATTGAGTAGTAAGAAACAATCATATGTATCACTATCTATGATGGAAGCCGAATACGTGGCTCTCGCATCAGCAGCACAAGAAGCCGTTTGGCTGAAAATTTCTTGGATCACTTGTTGGATACCAAAAATATCTTTTAATTACAAAAATATGAAAATACTGAACTAGTATTAGTCTACTTTGATAGTGAGGCTGCAATATCCTCCACCAAGGACCCAAAGTTTTATTGTAAAATCAAACATATAAATATCACGTATAACTATGTGAGAGACATGGTTAGATGCAAGGTAGTGAATGTGACTTATGTTTCTACAAAAGACATGTTAGCAGAACCACTGACCAAGCCTCTGTCTAGAGATGCATTTGTAAGACACACTAGGTCTCAATGTTTGCGTAGACTCTAAGTTACTTTATTTTGTTATTTTCCCGAGTTCAAAAACTGATATTCTTTGATTATCAATAAATTTGATTGACATACATACATATTTTAATCATTGAATGTTATGTGCATTCTTTATTTTTTTTTTATAAGTATGTCGGGTAGACAAGAGGTTGGCCTTCTCTCACAGGTAACCGCCTCCTTATCTTAGCGATGTGAGGAGATGGGACATTATTTCTGGAGTTCTCAAACCTAGACGGGGTAAAGTATATCTCTTTATAGAGTTGCAAGAGAAGAGGCATGTTCTTAATTGCCCACTGGCACTGTACAAGTGCTCAATGGATATAAGGCCACCACAAGATCCTGAGGTGGGCAATCAAGCCATGATTCTAGTCCCTTCACTAATGAGGAGCCCTGTCTTTATAGAGGGAGTGAGGAAGAATGGAGACCCAACAAATATGAACCTAAACCTAAACATGAATCGTCCAGCTAAATTTATTATCTCAAATATGAGGGGAGGAAACAACTATGATTTTAGGGAGATGGTTGACACCCGTAGGTCATGCATGGTCACACTACTAGAGACGAGAATGGTTAACCATGCTCACATGCTAAATTATTTTGGTTTCTCGGAAGTACCGCAGAAGAGCAATCAGGTGGTAATGTAAAACCATGAAGTGGTTACTATTCATAAATTTTTCCATAGGAACCAATAAATACATGCAACTGTTAAGGTACTTTCTATTCGTAAAACTTGGTTATTTTCTTCTATATATGCTAGTGCTGACATTTTTAATAAGAATATTATGCGGGAGAACTTAGAAAATATGTATAGACAATATAAAGGTCGGCGGATGGTAAAAGGTGATTTTAACGATATTATGGGATCAAATAAAAAATTCGGGGATAGACTTATAAATAGTAATAGATCTAACTTTTTGTGGTAAAAAATTAGTAATTTTAAAGTAATTGATATTTTCTATATATGATTCAAATATACTTGGTCAAACGGTAGGAAGACAGAAAAATGACTCATCACGGAAAGACTAGACAAAATTTTAGGAAATGAGGAATGGCTTGGATTATTTCAAAATTTCTCAGTAATTCATCTTCCTTAAACGTACTCTGACCATAATTCTATTTTAGTAGAATTAATCCCTAAAAATAGGCATGAACATAAGTAACCTTCCGACTAGAATATTTTTGTGTAAACACTCTGAATTCCAAACTCTTGTTAGAAATAATTGAAATGGAATAGACTCCAACAGTGCTAGTAAATTTTTTTTGGATAACACTAAGTCATGGAAAGATAAGTCTTTTGGAGGTACTTTTTGGAAGAAGAAAAATTCTAGCAAGGCTTCAAGGAATTCAAAAATCTAGAAGTTACCCAAATAATGACTTTGTTCATACACTAGAAGATAGTTTCAAAAAGGATTACAAGGACATCCTTAAAATAGAGGAAGAGTAGTGAAAAACGATGTCTAGGATAATGTGGCTTAATGAGGGAGATTCCAATACAAGATTCTTCCACATATCAACATCAAATAGGAGAAGGAGAAACAAAATTACATTTTTTAAGGATGATGTTGGAAAATGGCTTAATGATCAGCACTTGATCACGTCACACATTTTTAACTATTTTACTAATATTTTTACCACCTCTCGCCCTTCTATTAATTGGAATAGCATAGAAACAAGCCCTCCTAGTCACTATAAATTAGACCTAACTAAGTTACACAATCCACTATTAGATAGTGAAATTACATTGGTAATTTTTTCGTTTAAATCTTTCATATCTTCGGGGCCGGATGACCTTCACCCTTTTTTTCTTCCAAAGGTATTGGAATATTATAGGGTGGTCTGTCAAGAACCTTTGTCATAATATTTTTAACAATGAAAAAATCCCAAAATATATGAACAAAACCTACCTTTGCCTAACTCAAAAAATCCCAAATGCTAATAATATCAAGAACTTTAGGCCCATTGGTCTGCGTAATACTATCTACAAAACAATTACTAAAATCCTTGCAAATCGTCTAAAATCGTTGCTAGAACATATTATTAGCCCATTCCAAACTGGTTTCATGAAGCATAGAAGAGCCTTAGATAATGTAATCATTATCCCGGAGTTAGTTTCCAACTTAAAGAGATTAAAAGGAAGCAAGGCCATATGATCTTAAAAATTGATCTAGAAAAGGCTTCTGATCGTTTGGAACAGTCTTTCATCTATCGCACTCTTAAATACTTTAATTTCCCCTCGAATTCTCCAAACTGTTATTGAGTTGTATCACAACCCGCTCTATGGCATTCCTAGTAAATGGTACCATCACGAATTTCTTTGAACCAAGTCGAGGGATTAGGCAAGGTGACCATATCGCCATATATTTTTATCCTTTGTATGAAAATGTTGTCTAGATACATTAATCACCAAGTTGATATTCATAATTGGGACCCTATCACTACAGGAAGGAAAAACACTCATCTTTTCACACCTATTTTCCATGGATGATATTACATTAATGGCTAAAGCAAACAACAAATCATGCCAAACCATTCAAACGGGTCTAGATTATTTTTGTAGCCTATCAGTAGAATAAACACAAAAAAAATAAAAATCCTCTTCTATAACAACTGTTTGCCTCACATGATTAAGGATATTACGAATAACTTAGGTGTTAAGAAGAGTGAATTATTTGGTACCTATTTAGGATTCCTAATCCTAAACAACTAGAATACCATGCAGACGGACAATCTCCCAGATATAAATCTCAACCAACCGCTCCGAGGAATAGGTAGCACACACATGGATGAAATGCGCGGACTTGGTCAGTCGATCCACAATAACCCAAATGACATCAAACTTCCTCAAAGTCCGTGGGAGTCCAGATACGAAGTCCATGGTGATCCGCTCCTACTTCCACTCCAGAATCTCTATCTACTAAAGCAATCCACCCAGTCTCTGGTACTCATACTCCACCTACTGACAATTAAGGCACTGAGCTCCAAACCTAACTATATCCTTCTTCATTCGCCTCCACCAATAGTGTTTCCTCAAATCCTGATACATCTTCGCAGAACCCAGATAAATAGAATACCGTGAGCTATGGGCCTCCTCTAGAATCAACTCCCGAAACCCATCGACATTGGGTACACAAACTCGACCCTTCATCTTCAATACTCCATCATCACAAATACTCACATCTCGAGCATCCCCATACAAAACATTTTCCTTGAGGAAAAGCAAATGAGGGTCATCAAACCGACACTCCCGGATACGATCAAATAATGAAAATCGAGAGACCACACAAGCTAGAACCTGACTGGGCTCTGAAAGATCCAATCTCACAGCCATAGGCCTCTCTGCTGCTGGTAAATAAGCCAAACTCTTTGCCCGGTGGCTCAAAACATCAGCCACCATATTGGCCTTTCTCGGGTAATACAAGATAGTGATGTTATAATTCTTCAGCAGTTCTAGCCATCTCCTCTAATAGAAACTAAGGTACTTTTGCTTGAACAGATGCTGCAAACTCCGACGATCAGTATATATCTCGCAAGGTACGCCACAAAAGTAATGACGCCAGATTTACAAGGCATGAACTATGGCAGCTAACTCAAGATCATGGATAGGATAATTCTTCTCATGTATCTTCAATTGTCTGGATGTGTAGGTAATCACCCTACCATCTTGCATCAATACCGCTCCAACGCCAACACTCAAAGCATCACAATAGACAGTATAAAACCCTGAACCAGTAGGCAATATCAAAATTGGGGCTATAATCAGGGTTGTCTTGAGTTTATGAAAGCTCTCCTCACACTCTTCCGTCCATTGGAACGGAGCACCTTTCTGGGTCAGTCTGGTCATAGGTGCTGCAATGGATGAATACCCCTGAACAAATCGATGGTAATAACCCGCCAAGCCAAGAAAACTACAGGTATCTGTAGCGGAAGATTGTTTGTGCCAACTCTACACGACCTCCACTTTCTTCGGATCTTGAATTCCTCTCTTGAGACCACATGACCCAAAACATCACGGGATCCAACCAAAACTCACATTTTGAGAACTTAGCATATAGCTTCTTCTCTCTCAAGGTCTGGAGCACTATCCTCATGTGATGATCATGCTCTCCGTGACTCCGGGAATACACCAGAATGTCATCAATAAAAATGATCACGAACGAATCATGATATGGCTGGAAAACACTATGCATCAGATGCATGAAGGCTGCTGGGGCATTATTCAGCCTAAAAGACATAACAAGGAACTCGTAGTGACCATACCGGGTCTTGAAGGAAGTATTTGGGATATCTGGCTCCCAAATCTTCAAGTGATGATAGCCTGAACGCAAGTCAATCTTAGAAAACACACAAGCACACTACAACTGGTCGAACATGTCATCAATACGAGGTAAAGGATAGCGGTTCTTCACTGTCACCTTATTCAACTGGCGGTAATTAATACGCATGTGCATAGAACCATCCTTCTTCTTCAAAAATAACATAGGAGCACCCCAAGGTGATACACTAGGCCCAATGAAACCCTCATCAAGTAATTCCTGCAATTACTCCTTCAAATCAGGAGGATCCATATGGTACGAAGGGATAGAAATGGTCAGAGTGCCCGACAATAGATTAATGCCAATATCAATGTCTCTATCGGGTGGCATGCTTGGAAGATCAGCTGGAAACACATCACTGTACTATTGGGGCTGAATTAATAGAAGGAGTATCCATACTGGCATCTCTCACATAAGCTAAGTACACATCACACCCTTTCTCAACCGTACGTTAGGCCTTAAGGAAAGAAATAACTATACTGGGAGTGTGACTTAAATCACACCTCCATTCAATACGTGGTACACCTGGTATGACCAGTGTCACAGTTTTGGCGTGACAATCAAAAATAGCATAATGGGGCGAAAACCAGTCCATGCCCAAAATAACATCGAAATCAACCATCTGAGCAATAGTAATTCGGCTCTGGTCTCAAAACTACCAAGAATAACCAAACATGATCGGTATACGCGGTCCACAACAAGAGAATCTCCCACAAGAGTAGAAATATAAACTAGGGCACTCAAGGAATCCTGGGGTACACCCAAATACGGAGCAAAATAAGAAGAAACATAAGAATAAGTGGATCCTGGATCGAATAGAATCGATGCATCTTTGTGACAGTCCAAGATAGTACCTATGATGACAAAATAAGAGTGGCGGCCTCACTACCGCCTGGAAGAGCGTAATATCTAGCTTGGCCTCCCCCTCGAGGGCAACCTCTACCTCCCCGACCTCCACCTCTGTCTGGCTAGGACGGTGGAGTAGCACTGGTGCTGGGACCATAGCCTGAGAGCTCTGCGGGGTGCACTGCGGCTGAGGGGTCTGTAGGGGTGCAACCCTCCCAAGTATGGGAAAATCTTCACCACATGACATGTGTCACCACACTCAAAATAAGATCTAGGAGGACATGGCGGCTGTGACTAGCTCGGGCCAGGTCTGCTGGACTGACCACTGAAAGCACCTCGTGTAGGAGGCGCACTAGAGAGTGGAGGTGCATAATACGTCTCCCGAGGCCTAGGTGAAGCTGGAATACCACTGGCTGTTGGATGAGATGAATGAATGAGGGACCCATATGACCCCTACCATGACGACCTGCGGTTGTGTCACGGGCACCAGAATAATGGCCCAAGTCTCGAGACCTATTGACCTCCCTCTCCTCTATGTCCCTAGCATGCATACCCTTAATCTTCCTAGCAATGCTCACCACCTGATGATAATATATATTTATCTCTAACTCACAATCCATGCTAGATCTGATGCTGGGAATAAGCCCCTCAATGAACCGACGAACCTTCTCGCGAATTGTAGAAACTAAGACTAGTGCATGTCTAGCTAAGTCAATATAACAGACAGCATACCGAGGCAGTCATAGTGCCCTAGCGCAAATGCTCAAACTCCACGCGCCAGGCGTCCCTAAGACTCTGGGGGATATATTCCCTCGTGAACATATCTAAAAAATGAGCCTAAGTGAAGGAAGCTGCCTCATCCAGACTGTCTAACTCATAAGCACGCCACTATTGATAGGCGGCTCCTTGAAGCTGGAAGGTAGTGAAGGAAACCCTACTCGATCCTGATGTGCCCATAGTGCGGAGAATACGGTAGCACTCCTCCAGAAATATCAGGGTATCATATGATGCTAAACCACTGAATACATGAGGCTTATACTTATTGAACCTCTCAAGCCTCCGCTGCTCATCCTCTGAAGCTGTTGCCCTATCCTCGGGCTGATCTGGGACTGCAGGCGGTGCCGGTATAACCTTTGGGATCTGATCAACCTTGACTCACTTCTCAGGAGTGTGGGCGGAAAGAGTCTATACTCCTCCCCTAACCTGGGATGTGTTGTAGCAAGGGGAATTAGACCTACCTGTCCAAAGTAGTGTACATGCTCATAAACTGTGCCAAAGTCTCCTGGAGTGCTGGAGTAGTAGTGGTAGACGTATCAGGCGTCTGGAATTCGGCTAGTACTGCTGGTGGTACCTCGGAGGTAGCTCGCGCGGGTGTTCTGGCTGCACCACGAGTGCGTCCTCGGCCTCTACCTCGGCCCCAGCCTCTGACGGCTACAGTAAGGGGCGTGGGTGCCTGATCCTCTTCGGTAGCGTGTGTCCTCACCATCTGTGAGAGAATAAAAGATAGAAGTTTAGTTGTGATATCAAAAATCTCGCACGACAAGGAAATCAGATCAAGTGGAATTTTCCTAATAGTTACATAGCCTCTCGTAGATAAGTACAAATGTCTCCGTACCGATCATCAAGACTCTAATAAATTGACTTGTGATCCGTGACTCGTATGAACCAAGAGCTCTGATACCAACTTGTTACGACCCCAGTTCACCCTCCGTGAACTGTCGTGATGGCATCTAGTCTCTATGACTAGGTAAGCCTAAATTTGTGGAACATAACCAAATTGCGGAAGTAAAAAATTTAAAAACAGAAATAAAGCAATAATAGTGTTCAAATGTGCCGCTCGGCATACACCATATATAAAACTCAAAGCCAATATCCAAATCCAAGACCCGGAAACCCACAAATTACAAGCTAAGGAAAGAGAAATACTTCATAGCTCTAACTCCAGAATTTTTCTCATAAGAACAGAAAGTACAGAAGGGCTATATTCTAGAAAGCAGGAATTAAAAGGGACTCCTCGGTCTGCGGACGCGACAGATGTACCTCGAAGTCGCTAAGAAGTCACCTCCCTCAAGGATGTTGGTTTGAGAAGATGTACCTGTCTGCACATAAAAAACATGCGTAGAAGAGGCATGACTACACCACAACGATACTCAGTAAGTGCCAAGCCTAACCTCGATTAGATAGTGAAGAGGAAGGTCAGGGCCCTACAAAGAATAAATAAATATTTAAGTGACAGGATAAGATAAGCAGTGCAATTGAGAATCTACAATAAGAGCCTATACTTGATAATAAAAGTACAATAACGGAAAGCAGAGGTAAAGGCAACCACAATGAACTACCACTCATAGCAAGGATGATAATCGGGTATCTCTTGGTATCCCGAGGATCTCTTGGTATCCTCAAAAAATATACAAGGGATCTCTTGGTATCCCCAGGATCTCTTGGTATCTGTAATATACGTGCCGAGGATCTCTTCGTATCCTGCACCTCAATCCAAATCGTATGTACCTACAGGGGATCTCCCGGGATGCCTTCTCGTAGTCCCAAATTAAACGGACATAGCAGCAACACAAGAAATACTCAATAAATGCTAGATTTCGTACTAAGTAAACAGATAAGTCTAGCCTAACATGCTTCACGTAATGCAATAAAGGCAAATTGAGCAAATAGGCAATTAAGTCTACTAAACATACTTTTCTGAACTAACAACATGCTAAATACGCAAGTAACATGAAATAGGAGAAGGAACTCAATTGAAATACTTAAAAAAAACCGGATTTCAACAATTAGCTGAAATATGCACTCGTCACCTCACGTACGAGGCATTTCAATTACCACTATATCAATCCTATGGGGAAAGATCCCCCACACAAGGTTAGACAAACCACTTACCTCGAATAAAGCTCAAATCAACCCGAAACCACGTTTTTGCCATGAGTATCCGACTCCAAATGGCCAAAATCTATTTAATTTCATTTAATAATGTAAATCAGACTTCAAGAAGCTGATTCTACAATCAAACTCTAAGCTAATACGCGAAAGTATGTAAAATAACAAAAAGGACCCTCAAGCCCACGTCTCAGAATCGGGTAAAATTTGTATTTTCGGAATCCTCACACTCACACAAGTCTATTCATATAAGAATCTCTCACATTGGATGTCAAAAACCTAATCAAAACTCAATATTTTAGCCTATGAAGTTTATCAAAAGTTTCCCAAAATTTTTCCACCAAATTTGAAATTTAAAAGCTAGATTTAAGTTAGGAATCATGGAAATTGATCTAAGTTGGGTAGAGACCACTTACCCAAGTTTCCCAGGTGCAAAATCTTCAAAAATCGCTCCTCCCGAGCTCCCAAATTTGAATTTTTGAAAATAAGCTTAAACCCTCGAATTGGGATTTTAAGAGTTCTGCCCAAGTGATTTGTGAATCGCGATCGCGAGAAATCATATGCGATCGCGAAGATTAAAAGTGAAGGGCTCCAAAAAATTGCCTACAAGAACGCGAGAGGAAGCACGCAATCGCAAAAGAGGAAAAAGGCGGCTTACGCGTTCGCGGTCGAAACCACGCGAACGCGAAGAGGAAAATGGCATCAGTTTCTACTATGCGAACGCGAAGAATTGGATGTGAACGCGAAGAAGGAGGGAATAGACTTCCGCGATCATGAACCAACTAATGTGATCGGGTAGAACAAAATAATCACCCTCCAGAATTACTCTACGCGAACACGAAGGAATGGCTTTGATTGCACTAAAGGAAACCAGATACCAGCACTTCAGCAATTCAACAAGTATGAAAAATTATCCGTTGAGCATCCGAAATACACCCGAGGCCCCCGGGACCTCAACCAAAGGCACCAACATACCCTTAAACCTCAATAAAAAATTTTCCAACCTTCAGACATTCAAAATAACATCAAAATACCAACTTTTCATCGGATTTAACCTTAAGAATTTCAAAAACTCTAAAAAAACATTTTGATCAAAAAGTGTACCAAACCTCGCCCGAATGACCTGAAACTTTGCACGCACATCCCATATGTCATAACGGAACTATTTCAACTCCCGGAATTCTATTCCGACCCTCAGATCAAAATCTCACTATCAAACCGGAAACTTTGAAAATTCAACCTTCGGCATTTCAAGCCTAAATTAGCTAGTGACCTCCAAAATACAATCCGAACAAGCTCCTAAAACCAAATTCACCTAAAGAAGCTAACGAAACCATCAGATTTTCATTCCGAGACCGTCTTCACACTGTTCCAACTATGATCAACCTTCCAACACTTAAGCTCTCATTTAGGAACTAAGTGTCCCAAAACTCTCTGAAACTCAAAATTGAATATTCCGGCAAATCAAATAGTAGAAATAAACTTGGGAAAACCAGTTAATTGGGGATCAAGGCATAAATTTCAAAAATGATCGGCCGGGTCATTACAGGAATCCGGTAATGCCTAACACCTTCTCCCGGATTAACAGAATTCCTTACCTTGTTTTTCTGGTATTGCAGACTTTAAACGAAGTCAAATTTCCTTCATTTGGGATTTAAAATAAATTGGTGACTTGAACACCATAAATTATTCCAAATAACGACTCTAAATAAAAATAAATAATTAAATTTCGATTAATATCACTTTAATTAAAAAAAACTGCATATCCCATTTCGGGAAAAAAGAGGTGCGACACTAGGAGCTCACCGTTTTTTGACTTGTAACCGGTAAAATTTTTCACACCGGAAAAAATGGAGTCCTTGAAATGTCGACCACCATTTTTCAGCTTACTTTCTTTCTTTCTTTCTTTTTCTCTTCCTCCCACACATAATCACACTTTCAAGAAAAACTTCTATACATATAAAGTAACATACACTCATATCTGGACAAAAATTTGTCACCAAATTTTTTTTCGCGCCAGAAAAAATGGAGTCATTGAAATTCCGATGGCCAATATCTTATGTCGCCAATGGCTAAAATAAAAAGAAAGAGTATGGGAAAATTAAAAGAAAATGATAATAATAGAATGATAAGAAATAAGTAAGAAAAAAGGAAAACAAAAAGATCAATAAAAAAGTATTAAGTATAGATGTGATAGTGCATGTTATTCACAGCTTGCCAAGAGTTTGGTTCTCCAGATTTAGGGTTGTACTTATTTCGTGTGAAAAAAATTCAGGGGGTAATAAGACCCCCGTAAATAAAAGATCTGTAGTTAAAGATCCGATTATAGGTCAGAGGGGTAATTATGTATTTTCCGTCGATTTTTATAAAATTATTAACATAATTTAATTGTACTAGGAAATTTTGTAATAATCTCCAACCTTTTTTTTTTTTTGAAATTTTACTATCAAAATACAAAATAAAAATAAAGTATCATACCATCATATCATCAGAGTATACTATAAGTGCGAAGCACTAAAGTCAAAATTAAAAGACTAAAATAGTCATCAAAAGGTCCTTCATACAAGAACCACTTTTATTACATTTTTATACTAAAATGTAAATATATATTCTTTTAATCACAATATCAAATATTGACGTCATTTACCTTATTTGCTTGTTGTTTGGTGCTAATTTGTGCGTCAATTAAGCTTAATAGAGCTTATTTCACGTGTAGGAATGCTTGGACATGAATTGGAGAAAAATTTGTACGAAAAATGGAGCAATAAAGGAAGACAGTGTGAGGCAATGAAAAGTCATGGCTATGGACAGTGCAAGGCCTTGTTTAGAGCATTGTCATTGGTGCCCTTGTGTCATGACCCAAAACCGGTACTAGTCATAATGACGCCTCTCATGAAGACATGTCCAGACAACTAACCCAATTCGTCTCTTTCAAAGTAATTAAACATACATGAATAGAAAATGCGACTTAATGATATTAATTAGCAAAATTTACAACCCAACACAGCCCGACCGGGGTATCACAAGTCACAAGAATCTATAAGAATGAAGTTTCCACTATACAATCTAGAAATACACTGAACAAGATGTATGAATAACATGAAAGGACAAGGGTGCTGCGAACGCTGTCAGTCACCTTGCTAAAACCTCTACAACTCCGCCGTCATACAGCCAATATCGGTTATCGGGTACATAAATACCTGCAACTGCACACGAGGTATAGGGAGTAAAGTGAGTACTCTAACTCAATGATTAATAAAATTAAATAATAACTGAGCAGCAAGAAATCACGTAAAACAATCAACATGCTATACAAAAATCGAGTACAATTTCTGAGAAAAATAGTGAAATCGGTTAAATCTTTAGAAATGCTTTGGCTGAGTTCAAATATCTTTTGAAAATGGTCTTTTCAATGATTATGAAAACAGTTTCAAAATAGTTAGTGCTAACTAGCACAGAAAAATCCGCTCCCCCCCCGGGCACCAATATCACAGTATAACAGGCAAGAAGTATGCAAAATGAGCACATAAACGCTCACCCATCGGGCAATATCTCAAGCTGAACCAGTCCCTCGGGCTCACTCTCAACAACACTCTCGGCCCCTCGGGCTCCCTCTCTCAGGTTACTCTCAGAAACAGTATCACATAATAACCGTTGCGGCGTGTAGCCCGATTCACATATCGCAGCGGCATGCAACCTGATCTATAACTCGCTACGGTTACAGCCTGATCCATATGGGTACCCGCACTCACTGTGGGGGTGCAGACTACAGAGTGGCTCCTATAGCCCAAGCACTATATCACTACGGTGTGCAGTCCGATCTAATATATATACATACTGTGACGTGCAGTCCGATCCATATAATATACTACTGTGGCGTGCAGTCTGATCCCTATAATATACTACTCATATCCAGGCCTTCAGCCTGACATCTCTTAGTATATCCTCATATCTGGCCCTCGGCCACACTCAGTTAGAATATCATCACAAGCCCCTCGGGTGTTAGTAAAACAGTAGTCCTCAGCCTAAATTATCATTTAAAATATCATTTAAGACTTGAATATGAGTAAAAGTGCCTGGGTTGTAAAATAGTGAAGAAACAGTATGACTGAGTTCAAGTAATAAGTCAAAACGGTGAGGAAAACAGTGAGAATAATCCCCGAATGGTTCAAATAGTTGGCACGAGGCCCAAATATGGCAATCATCCCAAACAACAGTGATAACAAATAATCCACTCAAATACATAGTAATTCATTGATCGGGGCAGACCAAGTCATAATCCCCAGCGGTGCTATACCCCACGCCTACTATCCGACATGCAAATCACCTCATTATTGCACTATGGTGTGCAGATCCGGGGTTTCAAACCCTCAGGATATCATTTACAATCATTGCTCACCTCGAACCGGTGAAATCTCTAGTTTGCGACGCTTTCGCACCTCAACCGACCTCCACGTGCGTCGAATCTATCCAAAATCATAGCGAATACATCACAATACTAAGGGAACAATACCTAATCGAAAACAATTGAGAAATAGCAAAAATCTCAAAATTAGCAAAACTCGAGCCCTAGGAAACTTCTCGCAAAATTATAAAATTTACACCAATGGATTCCTTATCTCGCCATGAGTTCATACATACCAAGAACTCCCAAATCCGACCTCAAATGGCCGTTCATATTCTAATTTAAAAATCCTAAAACTCAAGCCCTCATTCTTCCACTTTTGGCTTAATTCCATGAATTTCTAGGTGGATTTCACAATAAAAACGAGTTTTAAGTTCAAAAATCTTACCTCCAATCGATTCCCATTGAAACCCTCTTCAATTTCTATCAAAAAGCTCTCAAGGATGCCCAACAATGTGGAAATGGATCAAGCTTCGCGGATGAAATAATATAAAACCCTTCTGCCCAGGTGTATTTTTACCCTATGCGAATGCAGTCAACACCCCCGCGTTCGGTATGAATAGAAAACCTTGACCAAAATTTAACCCTTTGTGAACGCGGCTCCCAACTAGCGAACGTGAACCTTCAGAAGCTTTAACAATGCAAACGAGTGCTCCTTGATGCGAACGCAATGAACAATTTCACCAGGCTTGAACTTCCTACTACGCGAACGCGTTATCTCAACTGCGAACGCGATGCTTCGCATTCCAGAACTACGCAAAAGCGGCCCTCTTCCGTGCGAATGCGAAGACCAAATTTCCAAGCCCTCAAATTCCTTCTACGCGTTCACGACATCACCCATGCGAACACGAAGAGCAATTGTCTACAACACCAATAACTGAAAACCTTCACCCTTTTGAGTCCAAAAAATGGTCCAATTGACCACCCGAAATCACCCCGAGGCCCCCGGGACCTCAACCAAAAGCACGAACACATCCTAAAACATTATTCCAACTTTTCCAATCTTCAAAACGCATCAAAGAATGCTAACCATTAATTCACGTCGGATTCAAGCCTAAGTTTCTTAAAAATTTCCGAAATACGCATTTGATCAAAAACCTGGCCAAAACACCTCAGAATGACCTGAAATTTTGCACACATATCCAAAATAACCTAACGGAACTACTGCAACTCTCAGATTTCTATTAAGACCTCCGGATCAAAATCTCACCTACCAACCAGAATTCGCCAAATACTAACTTCGCCAATTCAAGCCTAATTCTACACCGGACCTCCAAAATCACTTTCCATCACTCTCCTAAGTCACAAATTATCCCCCGAAGCTAAATAAAATACCAAAAATCACACCCGAGACCTATAACTCATAAGTCAACGTCCGGTTAATTTTTCCAACTCAAGCCTTCCTTAAAGAGACTAAGTTGTCTCATTTCTTATCAAAAGTAATCCAAATCAACTCTAACACACCAAATACCGATAACAAAATATGAAGAAGCATAAAATGGGAGAAACGAAGCGGTAACTCATGAGACATCAGGTCGGGTCGTCATACCTTGACATTGCCTCACGCAGAAACATTGGCGCCCCTGATGGTGCCTTGTGCAGAAATTTTGGCCCGTATGACAGTGCCTCATGCCGACGATGGTATTTGAGCTGATTTTATTTCCTCACAATTTTTCGACATGTAGACTTCAGCCACAACCTTATAAATACCTCATATAGTTAGTTTTTGAAGTGTTAGACATCATTAGAGAGGGGATTCGACCTAAAGAGGCAAGAATACGCTAGGAGCAAGGCATGGAATTCTTCTACGAGTTTTTTTCACTTCATTCTTCCTATTTTCATTATTAGTTATGAATTCTAGTATTGTAGTATTGCATACTATTATGAATAGCTAATTTGTTATCTACGGTTTTAATGGCACCTTTTATAAGATAAATTCTCGTTCTATTTTTATATAATTGAACCATTAGATTTCTCTACTTGTTCAACTACGTATTTACTACTATTGATTGAATGAACACCAATTGACTGTGCCTATTTAGTGTGTATTGCTTGAGATAGAGGACACATATTTAAGTAGCCGTTGAGCAACATCACTCCTAACGTACGTGAGAGATCAATATGGAGGGTTTAACGAAAAGATTAGAAATAACGAAACCTTGGTGTGATCATAGTAAACGGTGAATTAGTTTTGACTAGCGCAGTTCGAGAGAATATGCCTAGTTGTAATTATTGCTCAACAGAGAATGATGACACCACAAGTACTCACGATCGGTAGAGAATACTTAAGCGAAATTATAGAAGACATAGCGATAATGATTTCATATAATTGGGAAAATCAAACTCCATACATCCTTAATCTTTTCTCTAAATTAGTATCTTTAGTTGTTAATTGACTGTTTTAATTTGCTAGTTAATTAGTAAGTGTAGGAAATATTGGGTACACCCGTAAGGGGTGCTCTAAGTCCCAATAAGGTTATTAGTTAATCCTAATATTCCCTATATAAGTACACTTAGTGTGTACATTAAAAACCTTAGTATCTTTGCTGGTCATGCGTTGACTGATGAACAACAAATCCAAGTTGTCGTATGCTTTTTACCTAGTTCTTGGGATCATATGAAAATACATTTGACCTATAATGAGTGAATCACAACTCTGGAGATGCCCGGAGAGACCTTGAGTTAGAGGAGGAATGACTTGAGGCTGCAAAGCCAATAGTTGAGTTACATATGGCAATAACCTCCAAAACTAAGAATGATTCAAAGAAAAGGAACTGGCGAAAGAAGAGAGGGTCACCTCAAGTTCATCCTGCTAAAAGAGCAAAAACTAAAAAAGGCGAAACAAACATCCCAAACATGTGAACGTTGCTAAAGTGAAATGTTATAATTGTGACAAGAAAGGTCACTATGCTAGAGATTGCTCTGAGCCTCCTAAAAAGGTATTTCACGATACTCAAATTAGTGAACTTTGTGTTTCTAATTTTGTTTTTTCTAACTGAATCTAATCCTCCGTGGATTGTAGACTCAGGAGCAACAGACCACATAGCCTGGGAACGTAGTGCCTTTGTTGAATTTCGGTGATTTCCACGTGGAGCACAGTGGATATATGTAGGAAACAACAATAAAGTTGATGTTGAAGGGATCGGTACATGCAAGTTAGTCCTGCGTGGTGGTTGAGACCTAGTACTACACGAGGTTCTCTTTGTACCAACAATTCGCCGGAATGTTATTTCAGTTTCAGTTTTGCTTAAGTTAGGATTTGACTTGTTTGTCATGGCAATTCTACAAAAACTTTATTTGGTTTTGGTCATGTGACCAGAGGTTTAATTATGATAGATTTTGATTATAATTTATTTAATAATAATGCTAGTTTTTCTATGTTTGTTTCTTCACATAAATATGATAGTGATGTAAACATATGGCATACTACACTTGGTCATATTGACCAACAAAGAATGCAAACGTTAGCAAAACAAGGTTTGCTTTCCAGCATTGAACATGTGGAATTGTTCACTTGTGAAAATTGTCAAGCTGGAAAATCTACAAGAAAACCTTTTGGTTAAGCGACTAGAGCCAAATATCCTTTGCAATTAGTCCATTAGGACTTCTGTAGGACTATGGATGTTAGGGCTAGGCATTGAGAAAGTTATTTCATCACATTTATTGACGACTTTACCCATTTCAGTTATGTCTATTTTGTTTCCCACAAATTCGAAGCAATAAGTTGCTTCAAAAGCTATATGAGCTTAGTGAAAAATCGATTAGACAAGAAGATAAAAGCTCTTCGAACTGATCATGGTCGTGAATATTTATCAACTTAGTTTAATAATTCATGTAATGAAAAGGGAATAGCTCATCAGTTGACTATCCCAAATACTCCACAACAAAATGGTGTTGCCGATAGAAGAAACAGAACACTCCTAGAAATGGTTTGGTTAATGATGGCACAAGCTAACCTCCCAATTAGTTACTGGAGTGATGCGTTGTTTATTGCCACCTTTGTACTTAACCGAGTGCCTACAAAATCAGTTACTACCACTCCATATGAGTTATGGACTAGAAGACAACCCAATATAAGTGTGGTAAGACCTTGGGGTTGTGCTTCCTATACACATGATTCCTCTCACAAATATGGCAAATTGGTCCCGAGGGGAAAGAAAAGTATCTTTATAAGATACTCCGAAACCTCAAAGGGTTATGTGTTTATAGGTCAGCAGACAGTGGAAGTGTAACTAAGTTTGAATCACGGGATGTCACATTCTTAGAGGATGAGTACCCTAAGAAGGGGGAGATAGGTCAAGACCTAACCTTATTTGTGATAATGGATCAAGAAGTACAAGTATCACTTCATTCGATTGGGAGAATTTTAGCAGATAATGAATTAGTTTCTCATCAAGGACCTCCTTCATCATCGGATGTGAATGAAAGTAATCCTTCTACATTTGGTGGAAGTGACCAAATGGATCTTGTCCAAGTGGGAGCAGGATGGTCACATATCTTGTTCCAAGTGGGAGCGGGTGAAAGATCTTGATCCGAGTGGGAGAAACATTGATCCAAATAGGAACAATGATGAATCACAAATAAGACGCGGTTCTCGTAAAAAGATTCCCTGCTGATGATTTGATGTTGAAGGCAGCAAACTATTTATAATGATCCTAAAAGATGAAAACGAGCCTAAAGATGTAAAAGATGCTCTCTCAGGACTTTCCAAGGATAAATGGACAAAAGCAATCGAAGATGAATTGGAGTCTATGAGAGTCAACAAAGTTTGGGGACTAGTTGACCTCCTTGAAGGACGCAAAGCAAATGGATTCTCAAAATTAAGCTCAAGGTTGATGGCACAATTGAGATATACAAGGTTCAACTGGTGGCGAAAGGGTATACAAAGCAGAAAGGAATAGACTACGAAGAGACGTTCTCGCATATTGTACGGTATACCTCGGTTCGCCTGGTTCTAGCTATTGTTGCAAGCCTGGATCTTGAATTACATCAGATGGATGTGAAGATTTCCTTTCTCAATGGATAACTAGATGAAGAAATCTATATGGAACAACCTGAGTGTTTCATTGAAAAGGCCCACGAACAAAAGGTTTGCAGATTTTTGAAGCAAAATTATCATAAGGATAATTTTAGAGATATTCGATTAAAATTAGAATGTCGCTTAAACAATGACATAAGGTCATTAGGGTGAAAACGTTCACCTAGTCTACTTTGTGAGCCAGATGTGAGTTAAAAATGATATTGTAGATCAAAGAACTCAAATTTAGATACTTATGGTGTCTAAATATCATCTGTATATCATTCTTGATGAGATAAAGACATACGCTCCTTGAAAAAAGGGAGAAAATACTGTAGCACATGTTTCATACCATGTGTGCTAATGTCGACCAAATGGGTGAACATAAGTCCATTCTCAACTTATTGTTGTGTGAGGCCCATAGCTTTATGGTAACTCAAGATTTTGTACCCTTAAAGACTCTCATTAGATACTTGAGACTTAGTGTGATGTTAGCTATCTTAGTGTGTTCCCAAGAGACCATGAACACGTACAGATTCGGTCTAGCAGAGCATAACTAGAAAATAAGTCACACTAATGTTAAGGGAATCATGAGAAGAGGAAGATCATTGGTGGAATCTCATTTTTTTGTATTCACTGGTACACCAATTATAACTTATGAGTTATGATTGTGAATACAAGAAAGAATAATATATGAGATTTTGAGACTACTTGATATGTGATTTACATGATCTAGGGAACTGCATACTTTATGATCTACTTGCAGGTTTGCGTTCGACGAGAGGCTATATACTCCTAACAGATGTATAACACTTAGCTCTCATAGTATGCTGGTCGCACAACCTACTTCCTTGAATGAATGATTGAGGAGATGAGTCGAGAATATGTTTCACGGGCTAGATGAGGACTCCCATTATGTGTGAGTGTGAGATATAGGAAATATTGGGTCCACCCATAAGGGGTGCTCTTAGGCCCAATAAGATTATTAGTTAACTCTAATATTTCCTATATAAGTACACTTAGTGTGTACATTAAAAATAGACCAAGAGTAGTTTTTTCCCACGCTAGTTTCTCCCACAATCAAACTAGAGTTTAGACTGTGGAATTGAGGGTTGCTCCAATACATCGTGACAACCACCACCGACCAGTAATTCCAGTCACGGTTCATCCGTTTTCACTTTCGCTTCAAGAAGAACAAGTAAGTTCTTGTTTTACGATTTACGCGCTATCTAATGTGTTTAGATTATCACGTGTTCCTTCGGTAAGAAAACTGAATCTTGATATTTATAAATTAAGAGTTGTTCGAGCTTGTATTCTTAGTGATACTTTATAGTTACAGCAAAACTTTAGTTCTTGGAGGAATTCGACTCGGCACTTTTAGATCGGTTATATTTGCATCGACCGCTTATCCTTTTTAGTACACCATTAAAGAAGGATCCACTTACTGCATCAATGGAGAAGAATCCATATACCGGTGATGTTATCACTCTCGTATCTCATCTTGATTTACGCAGCTGCCAAGACAAAGTCCAAGTTATAAGCTCAGCTTTACTGCCCAACAACCCCAATATATTTATTATGTACAAAATCCCAAAAGTCCCACATCACTCTCCACATTAATCTTTAGTATACATCTCATCAAAGTCTTACTCGTTTCAGAAAACTCCATTTTCAACTAAGCTATTCTTATGAATCAACACCATCACTAAACAATCCAAATAAGAAGAAGAACAAAAATGGAAGATTCAACACTGCACGTTCTTATCATCACACTTTCTTCTATTGCCCTTGCCACCTTTCTTTTTTACAACATCCTACGTCGTCGTCGACCAACAAGTACACCACCATCTCCACCGGCGCTCCCCGTAATCGGTCACCTCCATCTCCTCACCGACATGCCCCACCACACCTTCACCCGACTCTCTCAAAAACTCGGCCCGATCATCTACCTTCAACTCGGCCAAGTCCCCACTGTAATCATCTCCTCTCCTAAACTCGCCGAACTCATCCTCAAAACCCACGACCACATCTTTGCTAGCCGCCCACAGCTTATTGCTGCTCAATGCCTCTCCTTCGGCTGCTCTGACGTCACCTTTTCTCGTTACGGCCCGTATTGGCGTCAAGCTAGAAAAATCTGCGTCACCGAGCTACTCAGTTCAAAACGAGTTAACTCGTTCCACTACATAAGAGATGAAGAAATAAACCGCATGTTACGAGTTATCTCGACTCACTCTGACTGTGAGCTTGACATGAGTTCGATTTTCTTTGCTGTTGCGAATGATATTTTGTGTAGGGTAGCATTCGGGAAGAGATTTATGGACGGATTGAAAGAGAAGAAGGAGAAGGATTTGGTGAGTGTGTTGACGGAGACGCAGGCATTGTTAGCTGGGTTTTGCGTAGGGGATTTTTTCCCAAATTGGGAATGGATTAACACAGTGAGTGGGATGAAAAGGAGATTAATGAGAAATTTGAAGGATTTGAGAAGGGTTTGTGAGGAGATTATAGAAGAGCATGTGAAAAGGAGAAATGAATGTTATGGTGATTTGGGGAAGGAAGACTTTGTTGACGTATTGCTAAGGGTTCAAAAAAGAGATGATCTTGAAGTCCCCATCACTGACGACAACCTTAAAGCTCTTGTTCTGGTATTTTATTATATATACTACTCGTACTCTCTTTTTTCCAATTTATTTTTATCACGATTTTTTAACATATTTTTTAAGTATTTTAAATTTCTAATTATTACTATGACTTATATTATTTTTTGTGTAGTTTTTAAATATTTAAATTTTATTTGAAAAATATTGTGCTCCCTCGGTTTCAGTTTATGTAAATTTTTTTCGTTTTTGGTTCGTTCCAAAAATAATGAGCCTTTTTCTAAATTTGGAAACAATTTAACTTAAACTTACAATTATACCTAATGACAAGCTTTTATACCCGTACAAATACTATGGGCCACTTTTTTACCTGTTTAGGACCATAAATTCTAAAAGTTTTTATTTTTTCTTAAGCTCTCTGCCTAGTCAAACAGGTTCACATAAATTAGAACGGATGGAGTATGATTTTATGTTTAAACTCGCGATCAAAATTAAAAAGTTTAACTCTCAAAACCTCTGCATCGGATAACTTGGGATGAACAGCCTTTTTTTTTTTTTGAGTTTAAATTTTGCACGCAAAGTTAATGTTAAAATTTGCTGCAATAGACTGTCTATAATAATCCTATTTTGTGACAAACAATATGCAATAAATATTTGATTATCGATTAAAATATACTAATAATATAAAGTTTTTTTACATTATTAGTGTATTTAAAATAAACTCATATATGTGTAGAAGATCAATTTTATTAAAATTTAGAAAATAAATCAAACTAAAGTAATACCATGTTTCAATTAAAACTTGATATTTGGGAAACTTTCACATAAAATAGTATAATGTGCAATTAGCCTCACATCAAGATAACAACAACAACAACAACAACCCAGTATATTCCCACAAGGTGGGGTCTGGGGAGGGTAATATGTAGACAGACCTTAACTCTACCCGCGAGGGCAGAGAGGCTGTTTCCAATCGACCCTCGGCGCAAAATAGTGAATAAAATTTTGAATATTGGTTAATAATTGGTACTCTACCTGCTTCCTTTAGTCAATAATTGGTCCTCTCAATATTCAAATACAAGTTATACATCAAATAGCATATTGGAGCGCATGACTCTGACTCTTCAGCTACTAACACAGTTATTATTTACTTTATAGGATATGTTCGTGGCTGGAACAGATACAACATCAGCTACACTGGAATGGACAATGACAGAGTTGGCTAGGCATCCAAGTGTTTTAGAAAGGGCACAAGATGAAGTTAGAAAAATTGCATGCAACAAAGGAAAGGTGGAAGAATCTGATCTTCAACACCTACATTACATGAATGCAGTAATAAAGGAGACCATGCGACTACATCCACCCGTCCCTCTTCTAGTACCTCGAGAATCCATGGAGACATGCACCCTCGATGACTACGAAATACCTGCAAAAACTAGAATCTTAATCAGCACGTATGCCATTGGAAGGGATCCAGAATCTTGGACGAGTCCTTTAGAGTACAATCCTGAACGGTTTATGGAAAAGGATATCGATTTCAGGGGACAAGATTTCAGGTTCCTACCATTTGGCGGAGGTAGAAGAGGTTGTCCAGGTTACTCCCTTGGACTAGCAACTATTGAACTCTCGTTGGCTCGCTTGTTGTATCACTTTGATTGGAAATTGCCTCCTGGAATAGCAGCTCAAGATGTCGATTTGTCAGAGATTTTTGGACTGGCTACTAGGAAAAGAGTGGCTCTAAAGCTTGTTCCAACAACCATCAACAGGTTGTACGCATCTGAAGAAGAGGATCTGCAGTTTGCCACTCTCTGATTATTATTAGTTTTCTTTTCTTTACTTTGGAAATATTAGATAGTCTGGTAATGAATAATTAGGTTCAATTGCGCTTTGCCATACCTGTACGGTTGTTCAAGGGTGACTGTAATTTGTAATACTTGTATCAAGAGTTCCCGCAGATAATTCTACTACAGACAAATACGAAGTAGAAAAGTAGAATTCCGCTTAACACCAATGCTTACCAACGACTAACGTGGAGTCTGGAATCAAAGTAATGTAGAAGGCAACGAGAAGAACCAAATAACGTGGAAAAGAATAAGGAAGAACTAAACTTGGTGTCGCACATGTCTTCCATGCGCTATACCTTCCTGGCCAAACGCCCCAAGCTAACAGACGTTTGGTCAAATAGGATATTTGGAAAAATTGATTTTTTGATTATTGGGAGAGATTGTCTTTGTGGTTTGATAACTGTGTTTGTTTTTAAAAGTCAAAATACATAGTTTATTCATTAACCTTGCAGCGAAATCTCTGTTACGTACCTCTTTTTCACGAGAAATCTTTTACACACTCAATCATTTAAAAGTGTGTCTAAGACACACCACTTTTATGCTTGACCAATTATTCAGATAACGTGAAATTCACGCCCTAACAGGGTCGCGACATGTGTCATTGACTTTAAAAAAAGAAAAAAATTATTAGAAACTAAAATTAAAATCCATCTTCTTCATCTTTTCATTTTCTATCTTAAGCACCATGGTTGTTTGTGAAAAAGTTTCCAACAATACCAAAATTCAACTATACTATAATCGAGCAACAAATTGAGTTTAATAACGCAATAATCAACAAGACCCAATTGAATTTTCAAGTTTTTTTCGATACCCCAACAATGGTGGATTCTAGTTTTTTTTTCACCAAACCTTCAATACTAATGTTAATTCTTTTTAGATCTATCACAAATAAATAATTTTTATAATATTTGGACAATAAACCAATAAAATTCGCTCAATTTAGATCTAAAATCGATATTTTCTTTCAAAAATTCTTTTTGATGGAAGAAAATGAGGGGGAAGGTGGTGAGGAAGAAGACCGGGGGGAGAGGGGTTCCTGTGAGGAGGGGAGACAAAAAAATAGTAGGATTTTTTACGGGTTTCACATGCTTTTTTGTATGTAAACACGCAAGTGCTATCTCGTCAAAAGTAGTATGTCTTAAACTCACTTTTAATAGGTTGAGTGTGTAAAAATTTCCCGTGAAAGAGAGGTGTGTAACAGAGATTTCGCTGCAAGGTTGATGGGTAAATTATGTATTTTGCCTTTTTAAAATTGTAGACATCAAAATTTTAAGTGATCAAGTCAAATCCTAAATTAAAGATGCTACACGACTCTAGAAATCCTAGGAGTCTATTAGGAGTCTATTAGGGTTTCTTGGAGGTTACTCTACCCTAAATCCTAACTCACACCTATATAAAGAAATATATATTCCCTTGAAGAGGTGTATTAAAAATTTCATAAATTCATGGGATACTTACAAAGAGACCAAAATATGATCGGATACTTCTTGACAATGAAACAGTTCAAGAAGTCTGAGATCAAATACATCCAGAAGGCCTGCATCATCCTTACATTCGAGAAATACGCTGCTTCAACCCTCGAATCACGGAAATTATTAGGAGAGAAGAATCTAGATTTTACCCATAATTATTTTATCATTAAAGTTATGTTTTGTTTATATTTATTTTGTGATTCAATTTAATTTTGTATCACATCTAATTTGTTACAAACAAAAACAACTCATGATGGATTCATTTATGTTTTAATTCGTGTAAAATAATGGCTTAAAAGCAATTTTGGCTTAAAAGCATTTAAAACAAGACAATCTAAACGAGCTCTTAGTGAAGTCAAGCTTATTATCAGAATTTAGGCAATGTAACATTAATTTCTTCCTTTGCTGAGCTGTGAATGCACCAGCAATAATGGCGGAAGCTTCACACCATAAGCTCAATGTTATTCGATGAAGAGAGAAGAGGAAGGCAAGCAGACTGGAAGAAAAGGAATTTATATTCCATTCGTCCAGTCACTGAAACGAGTGGAACTCCTCCCACTATATACAAGTTTGTAAAGATAAAGTTAAGCTAAGCTAACTAAAAACTAACTAACAGCTGTCTATGCTTGGCCACTAACTGAATCCAACAGAACTAACACTGATTATATAAACTAATGAAAAATAATTAATCTCAACCCCCCCAATCAAGTTGGAAGTGCAATTGCTCAATGTAGCACTATGTTTGATTCTAGTTAAAGCTTAAGTTCAAATATCTGCCAGTTGATTATGTGTTCCAATATGGTGGAGTGAGACTAATGTTGCTTGAAAATGATCGCGCACAAAGTGATAGTCCACTTCTATGTGTTTGGTTATCTCATGGAAAATCGGATTCTTGGCAATATGAAGTGCAGATTGATTGTCACAGAACACTGAAATAGGCATTGGAAAGGGGACATCTGGTTCTTCAAACAGCCTACTCCATCATATCAGTTCCCCCCACTACTTTCCTCAAAGCCTTGTACTCTGCTTCTATAGAAAACAGTGATATAGTTTCCTGTTTTTTGGATTTCCAACTCATAGGACTATTTCCCAAAAGTACTAAATAGCATGTAATGGAACTCCTGGAATCTTGACAATTTGCCCAATCAGAGTCACAATATGCCTTCACTGTGTAATCTGTATCCTTAGACATGAAGATTCCTAGAGTGGGATCACTCTTCAGGTATCTAAGCAGATGGAAATCTACCTTTAAATAGGGTTCTCGGGGATCTTGCATGAAATGACTCAAGTATTGAACATTATATGCAATGTCCAGTCTGGTGTTAGTTAGGAAATTTAGCTTTCCTACCAGCTGTAACATGTAGGATCCTATAAGATGGTATCTTCTTTGGCCTTTAGTTTTATTGTAGAGTCTAAGGGTGAAGAACAAGGCTTGTAATCTAGGCAGTTATACTCCTTCAACATGTCTGGCACAAATTTCCTTTGAGAAATTATTACACTATCATCCTTGTAAATTACCTCTAGCCCTAGAACGTAGTGCAGTTGTCCCAGATCTTTGATCTTAAACTGCTCATGTAAGGAGTCTTTCAATTGTGTGATCTCTTCCTGATCAGTTCTAGTAAGTAGCACATCATCCACATGTACTCCACCATATACCAAGGAATTTCTATTTATCTTATAAAAGAGTGAGTAGTCATTCATGGAGTGTGTATATCCTTTTGAGCCCAAAGCTTCAGTCAGTTTTGCAAATCATTATCAACTAGCTTGATTTAAACCATAGAGAGACTTGTTTAGTTTGCATACCAGTCTAGGTTTATCCACAACAAGTCCAGGTGGAGTCTACATATATACTTTTTCATTGAGGTCTTCATGGAGGAAGCCATTATTTACATCTAGCTGAGATATACACCACCTCTTCTTCACTGTTGTGGCTATTAATGCTCTCACGATTGTCATCTTCACTATTGGGGAGAATGTCTCTATATAGTCAATTCCTTCTTGTTGTGTATAACCTTTCACAACTAGTCTGGCCTTGAACCTTTCTATACTACCATCAGATTTATGCTTCACTTTGTAAACCCACTTGCATCCTATTGCTTGTTTCTCTTGTGGTAGAGCTACCAGGTCCCAAGTGTGGTTGGAATATAGAGCCTCAAATTCTTATATCATTGTAGCTTGCCATGCAGGGTCAATAGCTGCTTCCTCACATGATGATGGTTCCCTATATGGCAACCATTTCTTACAAGAACTTGACTGTTAAGAGTTAATAGATTAGAGGCAACATGATTTTCATAGAAATTAATGCATTAAGGGAGTTAGTATTTGGTTTAAGTTTAGGTAGGGAATGTACATAGTCTTGTGGATAACTAGGTGCCTTGTGTGTTCTTAAGGATTGTCTCAACTGCATGTGTTCTGCAAGAGGTTGTTGAGTATGATCTTGTGATGGAAATTGTGTTGGAGAATTAGGTATTATGGGGGATGATGAGGAATGATCATTTGTAGGTGACATGAGATTAGTTGTTGTGTCAACATTACTCCTTTGAACACTCAAATGTTCAAATGTTTGTGTGTAATATTTGTACTATCAGAAGGTTGCTCACATATAGATTCAATAAAAGGAATTGAATGAGGGACACATGATTGAGGAGATATTATCCAAATTGGTTGCAAATGGAAAGATAGATTCATTGAAAACTACATCTCTGGAAACAGTGATCTTTCCAATTGCCAGACTTAGGACTTTTTATCCCTTTGTATTGAAGGGATAGCCAACAAATACATGTGGTGTTGTTTTAGGTTCGAATTTGTCTATGTGAGGTTTAGGTACAGTGGGTAGCAGAGGCAACCAAAACGTTTTAGGTGAGAGTACTTTGGCTTTCTCTTATACAACAATACATGTGAAGTTTGATCATTAATAGAAGTGGAAGGAAGTTTGTTTATGAGGAAGGTTGCATTGAGAATACATTCACCCCAATATTTTAGGGGCAGTTTGGATTGAAAAAGGAGAGTTCTAGCTGTTTCAAGGAGATACTTGTATGTTCTTTCCACTACACCATTTTTTTACGGAGTGTAGGGGCAAGTTCTTTGATGTATGATACCTTTTGGATTGGAATAACATTTTTGTTTCTACACTGATGAACTCTAGTCCATTATCTGTTCTCATAGTTTTAACATTTACTCCAAATTGATTGTCTACCAGACTAATGAATCCCTTAAGTACTTGATGAGCATTGCTTTTATTGGATAGAAGATGAGTCCAAGTGGACCTACTAAATTTATCCACAATGGTCATGAAATACTTGTACTTATCATGTGTGGGCACATGATATGGTCACCATAAATCAACATGTAAGAGCTCAAAATCGTGTTGGTTGTGTTAGTTTTTTTAGGAAATGGGCCTTTCCTGTTTGGCCATTGGGTAGATGGTGTAATTAAAGGGTTGTTTGAAAGAAAAAGTCACCGAAATGGAGGATATACTTTTCATTTTTGCAAATGGAAATGCCCAAGTCTGTTATGCCACAGAACATCCACACTATCTCCAACACACAGATGAGAAAAAGCACTAGGACAATTAGATGATGAATTCACAGAAAGAAATTGTTTGAAGGTATTTATCAGAGCGACTGGTAGAGATATATATCTGTGAGCTCGTTCTTCTTTACGGTGTGCCTGTGTCTATCATTTTCAAATGAGGTACGTAGTTTAACTCGCATTTCCATAGAGAAATACAGCGTGAGTTAGGCACATAGGTTGAGCTGAGCATAATATTTCATTCTCAAATGGACGGACAGTCTGAGTGCACTATTCAGATACTGGAGGATATGCTCAACACTTGTCTTATTGACTTCGGAGGCTCATTTGCTCAGCTCTTGTTGTTAGCGGAGTTTGCCAACAACAACAGTTGTTAGTCAAGCATCTGAATAGCTCCCTATAAGGTTTTATATAGAAAACGGTGTCGATCGCCGGCCGAATGGTTTAAGCCGGGGAGGCTCGATTATTGGGTACAAATTTAGAACAGGATGCCTTGGATAAGATTAAGATCATTCAGGATAGACTTCGCTCTGCTCAGTCCAAGTAGAAGAGTTATGCCGACCGTAAAGTTCGTGATGTTGCATTCTTGGTTGGAGAAAGAGTGTTGCTCCGTGTGTCACCCATGAAGGATGTAATGAGGTTTAGAAAGAAGGGAAAGTTAAGCCCTATGTACATCGGGCCTTTTGAGATTCTTTAGAGAGTGGGTAAGGTATCTTACAAGCTCGTATTGCCACCCAGTTTATCAGCACTTCATCCTGTATTTCATGTGTCCGTCCTCCGGAAGTACCACGGTGATCCGTCTCATGTGCTAGATTTCAGCTCTCTCCAGTTGGATGAGGATTTGACTTACGAGGAGGAGCCGGTAACTATTCTAGATCGGCATGTTCGTTAGTTGAGGTCAAAGAGTTATCCTTCGGTTCGAGGGCAATAGAGAGGTCAGCCTGTTAAGGCAGCTATCTATCTAGGAGTCCGAGTTCGATATGCGGAGTACATATCCCCACCTTTTCACCAGCTCAAGTACTTTTTTATGATCCAAAAAGGGCCATCTTATATTTTAGAACCCGATTTAGTTCTCTTAAGCCTTAAAAATCTCATTTTTACCCTCCTCGATTTGCGAGCGCAGTTCGGGCGTGTTTCCGGAAAGCTTTTATGTTGAAAGTTGATGAAAATAATAAATTTTGCCTTAAAAATTGATTCTAGTTGACCTCGGTCTACATTTTGAGTAAACGAGCCTGGACCCGTGATTTAAGTTCATAGTGGGTCCGTAATGAAATATGGGACCTGGGCGTATGCCCGGAATCGAATTCCGAGGTCCCTAGCTCGAGCTATGAATTTTTGTTGAAAAATAAAAGACTGGAAATCTAAGGGTTTTAAGAATTTGGTTAATATTTGATCTTGTTGGTATCAGGTCCGTATTTTAGTTTCGGAGTCCTCTACAGGTTCATTATGATATTTAATACTTGTATGTAAAATTTGGTGAGAAACGGAGTTGGTTTGACGTGATTCAGATGCCCGGTTGTGAAAATGGAGGTTTTAAAGCTTTCTTGAAAATTTCATCCGGTTTGGTGTTCAATTCGTAGTTCTAAGTGTTATTTTGACGATTCGATTACATGAGCAAGTTCATATGATATTTTAGGACTTGTGTTGGCTTGGAGCCCCGAGGGCTCGGGTGAGTTAGGCTACGGGATGATTTGTACTTAGAAAAAAATCTAGTTTCTGTAGCTTGAGTGCTTTCTAATTTCTTCTTCACGTTCTCGTTCGCGAAGCTACTCTCGCGAATATGAAGTATAAGCTGGGCTGGGGTGGTTTTGTTCAACGCAAAAGTGAGGCCCTAGTCGCGAGTGCGAAGCACTAGGGGGTCTGCTCATCGCGAATGCGATTGGCAACACGCGAACGCGTAGAGTAAATGTATGTAGGCTGGGAATCTGTAGGTTGTGTGAACGCGAACGCAAACGCGAAGAGAAAATATTGGTGCCTGGAGACCTGGCCTACGCGAACGCGTTGGCCTATACGCGAACGCGATGGGGAATGTGCTCGGAACTATGTGAACGCGGTCTGGCCCTAGCGAACGCGAAGAAGGCGTGCAAATGGTTTATAACAGAACTAAAATAGGATTTTTGCCATTCTTTCTAAAATTCCAAAACTAGAAGACCAAGGGGCGATTTTCAAAAGATAATTTCTTCCCCAATTTATTGGTAAGTGATTCTAAACTACTTTCTTTCAATTACCCATTACATTTTAAGAATTTTCAATCTAAACTCTAGGGTTTTATGGTGGAAGTTGGGGAATTGGGTAGAATTAGGAATTTTTATAATTGGAATTTATACTTCGAATTGAGGCCGAATTTCGAAACAAAGTACATAATGGGCCCGGGAGGTGAATGGGTGAATGAATTTTGGTCCAAACCTCGGATTTTGACCAAGCGGGCCCGGGGTCAATTTTTGACTTTTGGGGGAAAGTTTAGGAAATCTAAATTTTATGCATTGTAGTTGCTTCCTTTAGCAATATTTGATGTTATTGAGTTAATTGTGGCTAGATACGAGTGGTTTGGACGCAAATTATAGGGGAAAGGCCTCGGTAGAGTCGTGAATTGACCGCGGAGTGAGGTAAGTATTGTGTTTAACCTTGACTTGTGGGAATTAGGAACCCTCAAACTTGTGTTATGTGAATTCCATGTAAGCGGCGTATATGCAAGGTGACAAGTCCTTATATGCCGCCGAATTATCCGTTCTCCCTGATTTATCGCTTTTTCTTAATTGTTTTCCTTAATATCTTAATTATTACATGCTCTAAATGCTTTCCATGCTTAATTTTTATGTGTTAAATATCTTCTTCTGTGAATCATGTTAGCTATTTTCATAGTTTCCCTAAGCCCTGCTATTTGCTTAATTTGACTTGTTTGCACCTCCTAACTGTAAATTGCTGGTTTGGTCTTGCTGAGCAGTATTATTTGAGTAGATTCTATATTGAACAAGGTTTTCTTTTCTTGGTTTAGTTTGGTATTTATTTATTTATCGTAAAGGCCTTGTGATCTAGATTGTTGATTTGACAGTGTACATTGAGTGTATGGTACTGATATAGTGGGATCGGGTCGCACGCCGCAACATGTGGAATAAAGGTGAATATGCTTATACGGTGGGATCGGGTTGCACGCCACAACATGTGGAATAAGGGTGGATTGATATGGTGAAATAAGAGCGAATTATGATATTAATATTGATATATGGTGGGATCGGGTTGCACGCCGCAACATGTTTATATTATTATGGATGTTGATATTGATATGGTGAAATAAGGGAGGATCTTGTGTTGTCTGGTGGGATCGGGTTGCGTGCCACAATAATATATGTGTATCTTTTACTCGAGATATGTTGGCTTGCGTTATTTGTTTGAACTATTAAAGATTGGTGTTCCTATACGGTGCTAGTTCATTTTTGAGAATGTGGTTATCATTTCCAATTACCTATTTAATTCTATTCAATATTTCTATTATGCTGTCATTATTTTATATACTGCGTACAGTTTTTAGTGTAAGTGACCCACCTTAGCCTCATCACTACTTCGTCGAGGTTAGACCCGGCACTTACCAGTATATGTGGCCGATTGTATTGATACTACACTCTGCACACTGTGCTAATTTCGGAGTCGATCCTAGCAGGAGCTACTAAAGAGCTCGAATTGGACATCCACGAAGACTTGAGGTACAACTGCCTAGTGCCCGCAGCTCCTAAGGCTGAAGTCCCCTTCCTGTTATTATCTAGTTGTGTATTTTCATTCAAACAACTTTCTGTTTATTTCAAACCTTTATATAGCAGCTCGTGAACTTGTGACACCAGGTTTAAGGAATTGTAGTAAATTTTTGGCTGGTTTAGTTTGGCATATTTGCTTAAATTATTTTAGTTATTTTAGTTCTTCCTTATAGTTATTACTTAAACTGTTAAAAGGAATAAATTGTTTTAACGTTGGCTTGACTAGCAAGTGAAATTGTTATAAATTGTTTTAACGTTGGCTTGACTAGCAAGTGAAATTGTTAGGCATCATCGCCATCCCGATAGTGAAAATTTCGGATCGTGACAAAAATATATCTGAGAAAAATATATTTATAAAAATAATATTTAAAAGTTGAATAGTATTTATCAAATTAATTAGCCAAAACCAACCAAAAAATAGTTTGGAGAAAAGAACTTTTGAAAACTATTTTGGAGCTCGGCCAAACGTCCTAGAAGTGTGAGAGAAATGTGGACAAATCACCTGCAAATTTGTTCTCCAATGGCGTACAGAAGAACATTTCGAACCTCGCTCAGCTCAATCTCTCGTTCAATCACATCTCCGGCGAAATTCCGGCGAGTCTCCGATGGGCATCAACTTCAGTATTTTCAGCTTGAACGGTCGAGAAAATGTGAAAGAAGTTAGGTTCTATGCATTGACTATTTACACATTCAGGTAATTGAAGATATCTAATAGCATTGATCAGAATAAGGAAAAGGGTTTAAAATGTACCTAAATTATTGGAAAATACCCTTATTGGCTAAAAATACTCTTTCTTTTGTTTACTTATGTCTTTTGACCTAAATTTAATTATTATTCTTTTTGTAAAACTTAAAAAAAAAAATTGCAAACTATTTCTCGTTTTCTTAGAACTAATGCACCAATAGTTGACTAATGTAGCAAAGTCTTTTGTTTTTTCATTTGTACAAAAAAACAATTTGGTTTTTACAAGAAAAGAATTTTCATTTTTTTCAGTGTGTTTAATGTAAGAAAATTACCGTATTTTCTAGAATTT